>CM029769.1:13701677-13801677 GCA_017562165.1 Ectropis grisescens | reverse complement strand
GGTCAGATCGCGTGCGCGCGCGCCGGTCTCGATCTAATCGCGTCGCGCGTGTGCGCGTGAGGTTTGCGTGTGTGCAATGCGCTCGCAATCACAAGCGGAAATTTGCAGTACCCTAGCTCTTGTGCCCCAGGTTACGAAACTGAAAAATTAGATCACTATCATTATTATAGTACGTAATTTATCTTAACAAACCAGTTTTTTTTGAAATAAATTAATTTTGCCTTTTTAGTCAAATTTGCATCTCAAATCAAATCTCAAATCTCATTTTGTCAAAATTTATTGCCGTTTTATAAAACTTGGTGTGTAAACTTTATATTGTCTGTTTGAGTTCGTGTAATGTCGTAAACATCAATTTAAATATTTTCATAATATGGTTTTGTTTAAAAATTTGACTGGTGTTTGGCTCACATAAGCCTTGACTAAATGTCTGGAATACGATTGCTACTCGTATATTGTTTCGTAACTGGTGAAAATAGTTCGAAAATTTCAAAAAACGTCATTATTAAACTTTAAAGGCCCATAATGCAACAGACACATTGTGGAATACATTACCTAGATAGTTTCTGTAGATACGATTGATATGTGAATGATGATCTGAAACAGATTAATTCTGAAATCGAGTCAAGTCCTTAATCTATCCACAAAATAAGTGCGGTATGTGGATAATGTATGCCCTCAAAAGATAAATTTCTTGGAATGTGATGGTTTCCTCACGATATTTTTCTTGTTGGTGGTGACGAAAAACTTGTACACCTGCACCACGAAAAAATCATTGAAGTGCGGACGGGATTCGAACCTATTGCAAAATCGCACAAGGCACTAGGCCACCACGGTTGTGAAGTATGAACGTTGAATGTAAATTGTTATAATTTTGAATATAGCTGGTAATAATTTCAAATTTAGAGCTAAACGCTTCTACAGACCTCTTGCACTGCCCCCGTACCGTGATAATATGAAAGTGTTGTCCGAGCCCCGCCCTAGCCTCGAGCAAGCTCGGTGTTCCATTTACATCTCTGGTACTTTATTAAGCATTCTATCGGGTAGCACGGAAATGGTAGCAAAGGTAGGTAGCAAGATAAAAAGAGCACGTTCTATTTCATATTTTAAAATGTAATGTATGAAATCGACTATACCAACAAGGCAAACAGATTTAGTAAGACAACTCGAGATTTATAAGCAAAATACAATTTTGAGCTTTGGTGACACAAATTTAATCTATGCTCTATGTAATGTCCCGTAGCAGGGTTCTCCGATTTCATTCAAAAGTTTAGTAAGTCGTCGAGGATACTTGAGATAAACTTGAACCGTTTATAAAAACCCCTTTGATCAGAGACACGGGACATACTATGTATCTAATTGAAAATTCTTGTACCTACTAGAATCACCGTTAACAATATTTGTCAGTGCTGTCACTGCATATGCCGCATCGGAACTGACAGTTTCAATATTATTTATTTATTTTATTATTTTACGATAAAACTGAATAAATAACGTTTAGTTTAGACGACATATTTATGTGGTATTACCGTTTAGGTTAGTTAATGTTGACCGAAACATTTACGGCACCGGAAGGCACTGCGTTTAAGAAGCGACTGAAATACGCAGCTTAAAAGCCGGAATATTAACTTGTTTGAAATCGGTGTTGAGACATTGTGCAGCTGGGGGGAGTGGCGCTAAAGTATTAGTTTATAAAATTTAGTGCCCATACTGATGAGTGAAGACACTTACTCTGGCTCGTTCGTGGTGCAGAGGACAGCAATCAGTTAGGTAATTCAGTAGTAGCTTCCGCTGCCAGCACTTCAAACAACTTTACGTCAAGATTAAGTCAAACAGGTTCTCTCTGATCTTTTTAGATATTTTTAGCAATCTATTCAGTCTGTTAAAATAATTTCATATTACGTTGATTTATGCACCGTGACATGTAAATTTTGATTGAAAAAGAGTATAAATCTAAAAAAACATTGATTAAATAGCCTTAATTTCCCTTGGAATGAACAGACCAACTTGAAATTCCTGAAAAAAATGCGTGTATTTAAATATGTATCTTACCTTAAAAACTTTAGTATGGATGAAGGTTTTTATAATTTCCCATGAAAAATCTTACTGGCCAGGTTTTGCGCTAGAAGAATTCAAGTCACACTTGCGCACCGGCATTACTTCGAGTTCGAGTCTACAGAACATCATTGTCATTCCAACATACCTTCTATTAGGTAAGTACTGTTGAAACGTCGAGGTCTTAAAAAAGTAGATCGCGTTTATTCCTGTATATTGTTTTCAATCGCGAAAGTTTAAAAACTATAACAACTGATCATCTGTGTATTAAAATTCATTATTTTTTGATAAATCGTATTACAAAACTTGACTTAGGCTCAATATTATATCGTTTGAGTTTGTTTGACGACACAAATATTTCAAATTTCAATACCCATTTATTTACCTTTGCTCAAAAACTTTACAAAAATATGTCTCGCGTAAGTCTTCATTTATTATTATGAAATTCGGTAAGAGTTAGGTTTAGAAACGACCGTTGTATTACTCAATACTAAATAATACTCTTTCTGTGTGACCTTATATAGAGTACCGTGAACGGGTTATTCTAGAACCACGTTGATAACGATGACGCTAGTTGTTCCCTTATCGGTCGACTCTAGAATTTCCTGCATCTCGGAGAGTAGTTAATCTAAAAGCTGATTCTAGACTTAATTATTCCTTATTCATTCATGTCTGGGATAAATCGAAATACTTGGCGTTTACTTGTACTGAGTGCCGTCTCAAAAGTCATAGTAACATACGTATGTAATCCATATTTCCATAACAATGATAAATAATTATTACAGAATTTTTCGATCGTACAAATACAGAAAAAATCCGATTTACATAATTGCAATAAAATAATACCAGGTGTTTCAAATTACATTTACTAATCCAGATTTTTCAGACTATAATTTAACTGTGCACCAAATTTTAACACGATCGAATGGATCGGGTTGAAAATTTGGATGTGTTGAAATTTAAACAGCTGTACAATAAATAAAATTGAGGTGTTCGTTCGTAACATTAAAATAATCAATTTTTACTTCGTGCATATGAATCTATAAACATTATTTAGGTATACCAAAATAACATTTTTTTTAATCTGTCTGTCTTTCCATCTGTCTGTTTGTTTGTTCGGGCTCACGTTCAAAACTACTGCACCAATTGTAACGCGGCTTTTACGACTAGATACCTAAAAATCTAATGTTTAACGTATGCTATTCTTACTCGAAGAATATAAACAGGATTCCGCGAAATAAACAAAAAAACCCTTGAAACGCGCATGAAACCGCGGGCACAACTAGTTTGGAATACAGTTAGATTATAGAGATTATAGTCTGGAATACACAGGCTACATTTTATCCCAGAAAAATTATGAAAATGAGTAAAAAGTAAGAAATAAGTTACAGTTACAATAAATACTTTAGACGATTCTAAATAATTTACTGTTTACTGTACTAGTAGATTGATACAGGGCAGTTTTTCTTACCTACTTATAATTACAAATGCAAAACAAATGTTTATTTTTCCGTTTTTATCGTTGGCGGAATTATGACATAGATCATCATTAGTTCTCGGTACACTTCATATGGCGTATAATGTCGTCATCCTCATAAAGAAATAATAAAAACATAATTAATTGTGCGTCATTTCCACTCATGTTTGTTTAATTTTTGTGTGGAATGCTTATTATTGATCGGTAATACTATGGGCAGTTATCGATGTTGCCATAAATATAGTCTACATCTTAATAAAATTGTACTGATTTAATTTACGTAATCAGTAGAGCCTAGTTGGAATGCCAAGTATTCTGCAGAGCGCTCAGGCCGGCAGACATTGTCTAATAAGAGTAATAAGCTTGCTTAGAGTACAAGTACGTACACAATGTTTGACTGTCTAGTTTTTCTTATAACGGCGGGAACGCTACCAATATAACCTACATCCAGAAAACCCGATCCCAAATAATGAGATAAGGGGAAAAAAAAGAGTGACGAGACCAATATGTGATTAATGGTAAGCAACACGTCTGCTATTCAAAGCCCTACCTTGAGCAAATGGTCTTGAGTATTTCTTACCTTATATCGCACACCGCAGAAGAGTGAGCAAGAGAGAAACACTAGAATTTGATAGATAGATAGATTAACTCTTTATTGCACTTCACAAGTAAACAAAGTTACAAAAATATACAAAAACCAAAAAAAAAGAAAAAGTAACAATTGGCGACCTTATCGCTAAAAGCGATCTCTTCCAGGCAACCGCTGGATGGAAAAGGAGAAATGAAGAATAAGAAGACGGGGAAGTACAAACAATAAGTAGGTAAAAGATATTTAGAAATCTGTATACATGAAAATTAACTTTTTAGCATACTATTATAAATACACTACAATACTATTAAAAATAAACCTACATATTAATAACTGTACATCCTAATACATAAATACGAATACCTATAATATAAACTTATATATAAATATCATGTTTTACTAAAAGAGATATATTATGGAATGAAATTGATATACTTAAATTATTTACGATTTAAAGCAGATACTGTTGTATGCTCATATTTTAGAATAAACTCTTTATGAAATCAGACTTAGGTCTTTTGAAAAAAATAATCATACCGTATACAGTTTGTAATCAAATTATCTATCCGTTGGTGTAGGTACAAAATACAAATAATGGTGGCTTTTCATAGATGCAAGATAATTAAAATTGTTTCTAATTTTTACGGTTTTGTTGTAAGGAGATTAATTAAACAATATATTCAGTAACAAAACAAAATTGCCATTTTGAAGCCAAGTTATTGCTGAAGCTTAAAGCATTTTTTACCAGTTGATATTTGTTTTGGATTAAGAGTGGATAGCTCTGAAAACTATACAAAAAACTTGTTTTGCTCGAGGACGGGACTTAAGAACTTTAACATATTTTTTTGGCGTAGAATATGTTTTTCCTGCGACTTGGTGTAGATGGCGTTTTTCTATTTTATTTTGTTTTCTATCCAAAGTTTTTCCTTTTTAACGAGTTAAACATAAAACTTCAGAACTTATTTTAATATAATCTAAAACACTCAAGTTTTTGTCATACGTGTACCGATGCTACGCAAGAAATACTTCAGCTATTCGTCTTTGGACGAGACAAGAAGTCAAAGGTCCCTAGTGCGTAGTCTCACTTAACTATGTACCTGATTTAAACAAATATATTTGTTTTAACCTCAGCTCAGGATGTTTGGTTTGTAAAGATAATGCTATTTTATTACCTGTGTGTAAGTCCGTTAATTTTATTTATATAATTGCCGTTGGATTGTTCCTACAACATTATTATTATCTAGTATCATTTGTATTGTTTTATTCAAAGTTAAGAAATGTTGATGCAATCATCAATGGTTTAAACTTATAAAACATTTTTATTGAGTCATATTCTGCAATCACGTCTTCGCTATTTCAGCTTGCCAAAAATTATGCGTAGCCTTACCTAACCAGCGGAATAAATAGAGCAAAGACGCCATTTTGCGAAGCCTAATGCGCGTAAATTTTGCTAAATTACGCAACCTTGAAATTATTTGGTCGATTGTTGAATAATATCATAAAACCTGCAGTTATATCTGTTTCACAATATACCAGTCTGCGGCAGGATTTTGGTATGTTTTTTATGGTGTTATTTTTTTTCGGTGCGAAAATTGATTTAAAAAATAAATAAACGAAAACTACTCTAGGTACGCTGGATACAAAAACACATCTGAGATGATTGATAAGTCTATCAAAGTTTAGAGAAAGTCAATAATAGTAGCTAAATTTGGATATCATGAATTAAAAAAAATCGTAATCATTGTTTCTCAACTAATTGATCCAGAATATTTCATGTAATAGGTAAATGAGTGAAGAAACAGGTGATGATGACTTTAGGTTTTTATTTTCAAATTAATTATTGTTAAAAACGAATGAGACTGTCCTCCTACTAATATTATAAATACTAGTTTGGATGTTTGTTGCTCAATCACAACGCAGTTTTTTACTGTCGGTAGAATAAATAAATGTATGTAAATAAATATTAGTGGACAATTCACAATAATTTCTGAATAAGGTTTGATACTTTCTCAGGTTGACTCTGTAAAGAGAGGCTACCACTACAAAATCAATACCATGAGATGCCTTACAGCGGTAGGACCACTTCATGTATGATACTTGATAGTCTCCAGTTTATCCGACTTTTCTCGCCGCATCAATAAATAAATACAGCCTCCTTTAGCCAGGCCCTTTTTAATAACATAATAACTCAGCAGATGGTATCACAGCAGATAGAGTATAAAGGCAACATTGTTATTACTAATTGCTGCACCCGACTGTTCCCGCCCAGCCCCGAAGCGATCATTGTAAGTTATGATGTTTTATTGTTGTGGGAAACTTGATGGAATCATGCTCATAGCTCATTTAAACTTGAGTTAGTTCGCTAGCATTTTTTTGTGTCAAAGGAGCTGATAATTTTTAAAATGTATTGCAGTTCTGTTTCGTTATTATAATAACGCTATTATTATAATACATTTATTCGTAAAACATTTCGCACAAATCTCACCTACCTCCTTATTGTAAAGTTTGACTTAAGCTAACCTTTTCTCCTTCAGTTCCTTTGCCGTCATAAAAGTTGCCAATGCTTGTATTGATTAGATTTCGATAAAAATGTTAGCTCGTGTGAACTTTCAGTAAAATTATAAAATACAGCGGTGAATCTTTTATAATTGGCGTTTATTGACAACGTTTTAATTATGCTGTTCACTACATTAGTATTGTTTAATTATATTGTACTTGTAAACGCCCCGCGATTTTACAAGCATTGTTCCCGTTCCTGTTATTTTCTCGAGGTCAAAAGTAGCCTTTAAGTTATTCCATACTATAATCTGTCTTCCAAGTTTCAACTCGATCCGTTAAGAGGCGTTTCGACGTGATTTAGAAACAAACTTCCAAATATGTAAACGTCAAAACATCCAAACTTGCACATTTATAATATTAGTAG
The DNA here is from genome assembly GCA_017562165.1 of Ectropis grisescens. Taxonomy (NCBI): domain Eukaryota; kingdom Metazoa; phylum Arthropoda; class Insecta; order Lepidoptera; family Geometridae; genus Ectropis; species Ectropis grisescens. The sequence goes on along the minus strand of CM029769.1, from coordinate 13,794,636 downwards.
AATTTACATTACTTTTATGGTAAAGCGGTACCCAATATTTCGATGCAGTGCCATGCACTATGTTCCCGGGCTAACTGACAATAAATATCGCTTTATTAATCATTTTAGAGTATTTCAGTTTTTTTAGTCGCATATTATAATGAATAATCCGATTGGATAAAAATTACAAACAGCTCACCGTCATTATTTCATGGATTATACGAGCAAAAAAAAAATGTTTTATTTTTGAGTCCAATCAATTCTGTATACACAAACAAATTCGAAGTTTCTGATGTCTAACAAACTAAATCAGACAAAATGGAACTTGAATGAGTTTTATTAATATAGTAAAAATAGTCTTTGATTATTACCAACTTTTCAATAGGTTAGGTAAACCTTTTTCATCATCATTTATTTTATGAAATTGCAATTATTGACACCGTTATACTATTTTTCTAGAAATAAAGCAATTTGAAACAAAGCTTTCATATCATAGATTGGTATAACCTATTTGTATCGCATTGCAAATATCAGGTCGATTGTACGTTTTTTCATTTGGTTTCAATTACATTATTACCGTCAGCTGCGGCGGTGACCACCAACGAACGTGCATGCCAATCTTCGGTAACAATCGCACCAAATTATTTCATCATCACGGACCTAGAATATTGCTTAAAAGTTATTTTAGCACCCAGATTATTTTATGATGGACTAGTTTCGAGCTTCTAGTTTTACACGCGTAATTCGAAATGTTTGTTTTAGCTATGCTAGTTTCAAACATAAATATATTGGTCATTTTGATTTCATATAGCTCAACGCATATGAAGTGTCAATGAGCCGGTCATATGGTCATATCTGACGCAAAACCGAAAACCGTTGGAGTTGTCTGCTCCACTACTCGAATGGTTTTCGGTTTTGCGACAGATATGACCGGCTCATTGACACTTCATATGCGTTGAGCTTTATACCAATCTATTCTTGATTTACTATTCTTGAGTGGAGGCCGCGAATTGACGAACGTAGGTAACAAAAAAAAAAACAGACAGTGGAATGAAACATAAAGCTGTAGATTGGGCTGAATGGCAAGCTATGAGAGAACCGTAAATGTCTATCAGTAGACTAAAATAAACTATGGTAATAAGTAAAGTAAACCAAAAATCTGTTTTCAAGTAATAGCTAGCGTAAAGTTTGCTGAGGTTTCTGAAATATAGAGCTTATAGAGCTAAATCATTGCAACTGAACCACGTATCTTGTATATCAACACGTTTTTTTAGGACAACAAATAAACTTAAAAGTGTTGAATAACAGTCGATACCAATTAGGTAACTAGCTAAAACCATAATCGATTTTGACAGACTAAAAATAAACGCTTCTAAATTGGACCATTTAGGAAACCTGTTTCCTAAACAAATTCCTTCACGGGCATAGTTAAAATGTTTGCTTAGAATACAATTTACATTTTTTTTTTAACTATAATAGGTATCTAAGTAATGGTGTCTAAGTCATGGTTCGATCCCGTTAAATGATTTCAAGAGGCAAACTGTGAAAATGTCAAAATAAAAGTTAAATTAGAACCCTGTTGGAACCGTAAGTTTTTTCTACATTCAGAATTTCATCCTAGTCGTTCTAACTACATTTCAATCTTACACTACTTTACTGTTAAATCAATCAATAAAAGCTTATTTCTCAAAATGGCCGTAGAACATAAATATACTTATGTATTGAGCTTTCAAACAGCTCAGCAACCGATCATATACTGCGGCCTACAGAGGGACGTGCCACAGCCACTTTATTATTAACCGTTTTCAAAAAAGAGGAGGTTCTCTATTCGGTTGAATGTTTTTTTCACATCAGGCTATTACCGACCGCTGCGCGACAGTTTCCGGTCCTATTCGTATTTGACGGAGCAGATAACTACAGGTTAAAATTATGAAATGGTGCACGATAATAAATTAACCCTACAATGCTAACAGGTGTGTTTGCTTACTGATATAAGTCACACTGATAAGATCTAACACACTGAAGGTTTTACATGCGTAGCTTAATTATTTTTATGTATCTCTGACACCTTGTAGGCGCATTAATGATTAAACAGGAAATTTTCGATCAATTAAGTATTAGTAGATAATATTAATGAATTATGACAATTTTATGACAGGTTATTTATAAAATGTTATGAGAACTACTGACTAATTAGCTTCAACTTACAGAAGTATATCGGGAAGCTTTGATTGATTAGTGTTCTGTTATTAGCGGGCTATTCATTACTAGTGATCGCTTTGCGATCAAAATTCGAATAAACAAAAGAGTATGATAATGTTGTATTAGCTACATGGCAGTGAGTATTATTTTTATTTTTTATTTATTTGTAATTTTATACACAATCTAACTCAACATTATAAATTGGAAGATTTTTTTTGTTTGAACGCGCTAATCTCAGGAAATATTGGAACGATTTAAAAAAAATCACCGTGATCCCTGAGTGCTATTATATTATGTACCAAAGGCGAAGCCGGGGCGGACCGCTAGTTAAAAATAAAATTAGCATTCTGCGCTTCAAACTATAAAGAAATATAAACTAACACAAATAAACAAATACTATGATTTAATGTTATAAGTGTTGGAAATTTTATACTCCTCCGTGCGCGCAATTTTTGGGTCAAAAGAAGCACCAAATTTTTGCTTCGTTAATATAAATATGTACCTATACATACTCATGTATCTAAATATATAATCACACTAAAAAAAATTCAAATAATTAGTACTCTTTTTGAAAACAAACAAAGATCAACAAACATCCAAACATTGTCATTTATAATATTAATAGGATGATAGTGTTTACAATTTTACTGTGCCATATTACAATGTGTCATCAAGTCTCCCTAACCGATAATTTCTTAGAAAGCAAATCGAAATAATTCAGTAGTTGGTAAACGTGTAAGACTAGCTATTTTCTGCGATATATGGTACATATCTAGTTCCCTTGTCTAGTAGAAAAGGGAACTCCCCTTTGCATTGGATTTATTATCAAACAAAAAAAATGTTTCTAAATCAAATTATAGATTCCAAGGTACAAAAGAGCATTTTAAATGACAAACAAACAATGTTCTCTTCAGTTTTAAGTATTATTAAGTATAATATGTTCAAATACATGCGATAAAACGGGCTTACAACTAATTGGTTTTTCCAAACTTTACTCATACACTGAATTAGCCCATTAGTTAGCGAATAATGTACGCATCTTAATCAGAAAAGGTGACAAAAGTTACCGCGAATCAATGTAATATTATGTAAATTGTAGCTATAAAAAGCGAAACGACTAATTCTTGAACAAATATTTTTTTATATTCCACAAACTTAAAAAGACACTAAAAACGTATACTTTTAATTAAACAACCCGCTAATATCTTAACCGCGTAATAATGTTAAAAATAATAATTTTATTTCTTTATTTAACTTAAAATAGTCATTACTTTAACGATTATTTCAGTGTTTCGTAAACTGTTTAACGAAATGTTTTATACTCACACGGTACAAATATAAGTGAAAGGTTCATGATATAAAGAATGTTGCAAACGGAATTACTTAGCGTTAATTAAGCGTTATTTTCGTACTGAAAATGTTTTAACTACTTATTTCCTAGAAAGGGATTTCCTATAACGAATCCGGTAAAAACATCCTGCTGTTTACTAAATGGGGTTTTACCAACGTACTTGGCACTTTCACCTGTTTTTGGAGGACGTCTGGTCCATTACGAGAGAAAAACAACTTGGATATAACGAACCGTTCGTATCCTGTTCGCGTCGTTATTGCGTTCCTATGCGGCGTTAATCGTTATTCGTAAAGATAGCGGTGATGACGCATGTTGCTTTGTTTCGTTGCTCGGAAATTTCCTTGATGTGGTTTCTTTGTGCGTAAAAGGTACTTTTCTGCGAAGACTATTGTACTGTTGCACTTTTAAATAAATAATTGGTGCGGATAGAGAAATTCGGTATTTCCGGAGCGAAATAAAATCACCTGGCTCAAGGGCGTTCAATTTTTTTTGGTTTGTGGGATATTTCTTTCGAAGTTATAATAAAAAAGTGATCAAAGTAATTATTGAATTCATGATTCAGCAAGTGGGTATTCTTTAATGATAAATTCTTCTATTATATTAAAAAACAAATAACTTTATATAATTTTGAAATTTTCTAGTTTCTAGTTAATAAATATAAAATTAATGACAGTTTAATTTTTTTAAATAGCAGCTATTTATGCGTTGAAATATATCATATTATTGACATTGGCAGAAATGCTAAGCCAATTTCTCTAACAAAATGAAACATTTTTCCACCTTTGGTGAAATCGATTACAACTTATGAGAAGTATTTTTGAATTCTGAAAACGCCACATTACAATATATTAACATTTTTGATTGGAGTTGCCAAATCTCGACAAATATAGGAAAGGAAGTAAATAGTTTTATGTTGTACGGTGAACTCATGAAATAATAGATAGTAGTAGACAAGGACGCACCCACGACAAGCCTCCGCAGTTTGGTGAAAGATACAGATCAATCATAATAATTTGCCTGCATACAGTTAGTCACGACTTGGGTATAAAATCTTAGATCTAACCAGTATATTTTGAGACAAGTCACTCTTAATCAAAATTTATAAAAATCACATTATGAGAACAAAGTGATCATTCACCTGTTAATCCCGAATCTTGTGACTTTATTTCGAAAATCTCAGATAACAATATCCATTTTTTGGTTCTGAATTGTGCAGATTCTCTTGAGTGAGAGACGGATGTGTCTTACACCTACGTTTCTACCTACGAGTAAATGCTAAGACTGCACAAACACTATATAATGATGAATTAACTAATTAAGTAACTTAAAAAATAATTATCTTATAAAATTTAACGACTCAGTGAAAATAAACCCTAAAAACCCTAATCAAACCCTAAAAACAAGGGTATCATTAGGAAGAAAATAAAGGGAATACTCTATATTTACCTTATAAATCAAATATCAAATACAACACGTTATTCTGAAAAAAAAAATGAGGTTCAGGGCTTTAAATGATCTCACATGGGATGAATACGCTCTCCAATTAACATAGGTATCATAATATTAAAAAAACAAGTCGTGCGCCTGATAGTAAGCAACATGGTTGCTGTTTTTCCCGATAGTTATAATCTTGGTGTCTTCAAGTCGAGACTGAATCGGTTTCTTCTAGGTATAAGCACGCTCCATAGTAGGCCGCATCGTTGCTTAGCATCAGGCGAGATGGCGGTCAAGTGTAAACCTATTCAAGTTAAAAAAATAATCTTATAGCTAAAATCTATAACTGTGTGTACAAAGACCCTGTTAGGGTGTTGCAAAACAGGACGACACAGTTTCGTCCGAGAGGTGTAATTATAATTATCTCTACGTCTTGTATTTTTTCAGTCTCTATTGTAAATGAGTACTCTCTGATATTCTGTAAATCTTTGTGTTTCAATCATCTGCGTATGTTCGTTAGAAACTTAAATAATATCAAAATGCTCACAGCTCGGTTCATATTTAATTGGTTAGTTGTTATCTATGCATACCAAAGCAAATGGTCAGAGCAAAATATTGGCTATTAACGTCGGCGGTAGCACAATAAATATTCTAAATTAACGTTTGGACAATAAAGATAGTCTTGTATATCATTCGCTACACCTTGTGTTAGACGTTGTGCGTGTAGGTTGAGGGCAATTTTCTATTTGTTTGCTACCCCTACGCTGTAATTGCGATTTATTGATTTATAAATTTAGTAACTACGTATATAAATCTAATAAATAAAAATTGCTTTACAATTCTACGAGTATTTTTATGAAATGCAAAGCTTTAACTCTGTTGTAGTGAATTTACAAAATGACTGATAAGTTGAGGTTTTGCAAATAAATAAACATACAACATGATATGACAGAGCTTTTAACGGGAAACATCTAAACATTTAAAATAAACATGGGTGGACACTTAAATAAATAAAAATAAAATAATACATAAAATAAAAGGTTCGGCACAATCGATGCAAATAAATAAAATTGGTGTCTGTATGTAATATGAAATTGATAGTTTTTTATTAAGTTCAAATGAAAGTGTATAACAGTATTTAGATCTAAAAACTATTTCTGAGATTTTGTCAGTCTGCCTGTTTGTTTTAGCTGATCTCCGAAACGGCTGGACCGATTATGACGAGACTTTCACTGCCAGATAGCTGATGTTCGAAACCATAATTATTTAAAATACACACAACAAAACACATTTTTTTTTTATAATTTAGGCTACTCTTACTATTTCAGGAAAGTAATAATGGTTCCGCGAAAAAACAGAAAACTCTTAAAACGCGGGTGAAACCGCAGGCACAGCTAGTATCCTATACAGGTGTGCTTTTACCTCAACCGTATCATCCAAATTTGTTAAGAGTATATAATTCTATTTAACAATTTTAAGATTTGATTCGCATAGTAACAGACATAAAAGCGGAAGAATACATGATTATGTGTCGTGCTAGTTCAATACTATAAACAACATAGTAACTAAAATATAAGATCTACCCACAATGCCCTACTTATTTGCATATCTCTCCAAAACAATCCTTGTTGGACCAATAAAGCAAACAAATTGACATTAATACGATACGATTGACAGATCCACATATTAACAACGTACAATTAATTATCATTAATAGACGAGAAGAAAAAATCCGAATCTTCGTGCTTCAGACGGCATTGAGATGACAACGGATAGGATTATGTTATAACCATATTAGAGAGATCTACATCTCCCCTCTCCAGTTTGTGGAATAGCTGTTTTAGTAAGGGTGGAGTTTAGTTTTCGAGAGGTCAGTGTTGGCTGGTAGGTGAGGTTTTTAAGTCACGTTTGTCGTGTCGGGCCACGAGTGGCGCCCTATCTTGGCATTCCACATGTCAAACTTAGCATCGGACCGATGCTGCACGAGGGAGAACTGTGCTTCAAGGACAGCTGCCGATTCTCGGAAAATAAAAACAAAACTACTTCGAGTAAATGGTTCACATAAATGGATAAAACTGCTAAGTACCTAAGCTTTTAATTTATAGTTAGATTTTTTCGTACTAAAATAATCTTATGTCTTTGGTTGTGTCTGTTTTTCTACCAGATTTAAAATTTTCTTTTTTAAATTACATTAAATAATAACTTACTAACTTACATATTTCAGAGCAAGTAAGTGTTGTTAAATCTGATCAATCCACAAATAGTAAAAACATGAATAGCATAAAAGTAAGAACACAAATTAGTTGTAAATACTTACGTAATAATAGACATTTTTTTGGGAAGATTTTCTGTTCCAAAGCTGTTCTCAACATGTTTGGAAACTTGAAACAGTTATTAAAATAGATTAACGGTCCAATTATGATTGAACAGTAAATAAATAAGGTAAACTAAAAACTTTGAATGAGCGTCAATGTTGGCCAATGTTTGCAATACTTCCAGAGAAATTATAGGACAAAGAAATAAATAATCTTATAGTGTTATGTGACGAGCGTAGTGCTGAGATGTTGCAGTATGCCGTTATGAGCACGTGCGGCTAACCATCAGCCTCGTAACTTTTTACTAAGTTTTTATAAAATAAGTACTTTTTTTTTTTTTTTTTTTAAAATAAAGAGTGACGAGACGATCAGGACATGTGCCTGATGGTAAGCAACATGCCTGACACATAACAGCACAGTGACACGCAGCTATTGGAACATGAAGAGTCCAAATCATTACCTAGCACTGCACTGCGCTCGTCACCCAGAGATCTAAGATCTTATATCTCTAAGCCCTGTAATTTCTCTGGAAACATTGCCCTTCAAACCGGAACACAGTAATGTTTACTTTTGAGATATTGCAGAAGGGCCATGAAATAATAATGGTATTGAAAAAAATATGATTAAATACCCAATTATCACACTGTTATTGCTACTGTTTTTATTTTAATTTTGATCATTCTTAGTAATTTATAAGTGCTTTATAACTTGACGACGGATAAATCATGAATATGCTTATAGGTGTCGAGTTCCGTACACAATAATTATGAAAATTGTTCCGTACATGTTTGACATATTGAGAAAAAGAAAATTCATGGTATATCTATAGTACTAATTATTCAATTAATATTAGCCGTCTAATATTATAAGTGCAAAAGTTTACATATTTTGATATCTATTACTCTTTCAGGCAAAAACACTTGGATAAATGCTTAGAAGTGCAGGGACTATAATTTTGAAGTCACACGTTCTAGCCACCACTCCACCGCGGGCTATCTGCACACGCTATTAAAAAAATTGGCATTAATAGTAACAAAAACTTCCGATAGAAGTGAAAACTTATAACTCGAAATTTGATAGCTTCCTTTGGAAACTATGCGGGTGAATCCGGAGGGCGTGGTCATGAGCATGGCCATCTAGAAATGTGTTAGCGTGCCAAACCAATGGTTACTAATTTCTTGATGACCAATGTCCACGGTCCCGAGTTTACCCTAGAATGACGACAGAATTAAATTAAATTACAAATTAATAAATTAAAATAAATAAATAAATTATTAAATTTAAAAAAAGCCCACGAAAAATATGACTGTTGCGCGCCAAAAGAGGTTGAAAACTTCTTTTGGTGCGCAACAAAAAGCGGCTTCAAAAATCTATCGATGATGGCGATGAGATTCTTGACTTTAAAATCTCTAGAAAATATTTTCTGGCACAAATTTAAAAAAGTATTCGAGTTCGCACTTTATTTTGAAAATTTGTGTTTGTCTTTTTTTATCGAGGAACCATAAAACTGTGATCGCGGGTCATTAAAATTGGTTCACGAGTGAAAACTTACAAAAACCGAAATGCCAACCAGTAGCCTCGCTCCAGACTCGTCTACTTAATTATCAACATTTAGCGTGGTCAAGAGTACTTTCGTTTTTTTTCACATTCTTGGTATCACGCATCCTTGTCGGTGACATTGTTGTCAAACAGGTGTGATTATTTATATCAAAGGATATGAAAAATAATGTCAGCGTACTATTTTGGTCTCTGTTTTCTTTTAGTTTTCTCGGATTTTTTGGCTGGTTTCTTTGTACCTGCTACTAGTATTTTACGATTTTTGCAAGGTATTCTTTGTGGAGCTGGGGATAATCCATTTTTTTTGTAGTAGGAGAGTAGGACTCTTTCCAGTGTCCGCTTGGGGAAGTACCAGACCACATCTTTGCCAGTTATTCTACCGACAAGCAGTAATGTACAAACATTACTGTGTTCCGGTTTGAAGGACAATGCTTCTAGAGAAATTACAGGGCTTGGAGATATAATATTTTAGATCTCTGGGTGACGAGCGCAGTGCAGTGCTAGGTAACGACTTGGACTCTTCATGTTCCATTGTATTACAATTTTTTCCCAGATAATGTGTGTTTCATGTGCCATTAGAACTTAAAACCATCGAACGATAAATTCCTCACCATTAGGGTAAAGAAAAACGGTTTCAAGTACACTAGTGGAAAACCTTTTAAATTTTACTACCTCTAGTTTAGTTCCGCTTTACCAGCGAAATATCTGAAATTCTAAAAAAGTGATGACTCGGTTATAATTGAGATGACTGACATGTCGCTATCTAAAAATTAAGCTAGCTCATATAAACCAGAAAGTCAATAAAATTGACCTCGTCACTCAGTTGAGCCTCAGTTGTCAACCATTCGATCCTCTAAGATAATAGTTAAAAGACCGCCAGCGAGGTCGCCAAATTATCTGATATTGAGAGCAAGGCTGCACTTACTCAAGCTGAGTTAATACGGGTGCGTGGCCGAAGACATGTCATTAAATACGCGTTACGTTAATGTATGCATTATGCTATTGTGATATGGACTAGGTGATAATCTTTTGTCTTTGCTGGCATTCCAATCGAATTGCCGAAATTGGAACCAATTATTGTTTGTTATTATTTTTTTATAAAATATAGTAGTGATTTTTAATAGCTGTTCCATTACTACATCTGTTATGTTACTTGTTGTATGAATTAAGTGCGATATAATGATACAATGGGATGTAGATGAGTAAGTTCAATATCGATTCAGCTTAAACTTTTGCTTAAAAAAATGTGAGAAACCCATCTATTTCAAAGAAATTTCTACTAAGGGTATTATGATGATACTTCCGGCAACCTGTAAAAGGTAATTCATTGTTAATTATTTACTTTCTAAAAAATGCGATCAGATTTAATTATTATTACTGAAAATTTCATCGTACAAACGCCAATTCACACAAAGTTAAATTTTTTGATAGAGCTATAAAGCCAAGTTTCTTAATTTACAGACATCCATATTTATTCATTCGTTTAGATTTTTATTTACATAAATACGTTCTGCGTTCTTTGACTCAATGCAATATAATCATTCACATATGAAGTATCGAAGATACAATACGAGATTTGTAAAACAGCAAAATAAAAAGAAAAAGTAAAACATATTAGTTGTATTTATAATTTCATTCAGAGAAGATAATAAATGTGACCTTATCTAAAGCATTCAAAACACTGTCGCAAAGATTACGTGAATTAAAAACCAGTCTCATTTCGTCTAAATTCGTCTTCAATTTTCAATGTAATAAATAAATATTGATAGACAATTCACAGACAACACCATCTGACCCCAAACGAGATACTTAAAACAATATTTGCCCCAAATGTAAAACTACTTATTTTTGCCCCTAACTAAGCAAAGCTAGTAAAATGGCGGCCAGATAGCTTTATCTTATCTTATAGTACATTTAAACGACCAATTCTTGTGGGTATATAGGTATATATATATAGAATCTGAATCTCGGAAACGGCTCGAACGATTTTCATGAATTTATGTACACAAGGGGGTTTCGGGGATGATAAATCGATCTAGCTAGGTTTCATTTTTTTTAAACTACATGTTATGCGCATTTTTAGACAATGAAAAACTTCTACAATGTCATTAGAATACGATAACTTATTTCGCCGCTGTTTAAGTTTAAATGGCTCAGACGGAATATGCTCGCCCTCGGAATCAACAGGCCACGGTGCGAATCCGGATGGTTACACTCGGGTCTTTTCTTTTTTTTCAGAGCCCTTTATAAACGCATTTTTTTTTTTTTTTTTTATGAATGGCTCTTTGTGGATTAGCCTCACAATTCCGCCAAAGACACGTTAAATGATAGGCCGTCAAACAAAGAGATAGGGGCCAGTAATATGAGTATTGTACTAAGAGGATTTGTCACGTATTCTATGTTTTACTAGGTCGCAAAAACTTAAAGCTACATAACAGACATATACACAAAAAATCTAATAATAATATAATGCACACATATTTAACTTAAAATATTCACAAGTACTAATTTTACAATTTAATCTTATTTCTTTTAATATAATTACATAAAATATAAACAAAGGGGGTGTAAACAAGAGACAGCAGGCATTTAACGGAGGTGGGACGAGGAATATCAGGAGGGATAAAATCATGTAATGAAGACTGCATTAAGGGACAACTGAAAAAAAATATGGTTCACATTTCCTTATAAACGCATTTAAGCCGAGCAAAGTTCTGTCAACCAGGTACTGACGTTAAAATCACTCGTCGTGCTTAAAAGAGAATTAATCAGAATTCCAAAGTCTTCATGTAAAATAATCTAAAAGTTGTTATAATACATATTTCACAAAAAATCTTTCCTTAATATTTTTTTAATGATTTTCGGATTGACTACTTACTACCTACATAATTTTGAATAAACAAATGTAGGAGTGAGAAATAGGGCATCATTATTGACACCTGCAACACTTCAAAAATAATAGTCTCATGTGATCGATAAAAAGATACGAATTATTTGATTGTAAGATTTACAAAAACCAATAAACAATTCGTGATAATGATAAATGATAAAAATAATTTAGAGCGTACTTTTCAAGTAAAGTTCTCACGAGGGTTTTACAGTAAAACTTTCGATTTTCACTTCCTGTGCACGATACAATACTTCGATAGGCACTAAAAGCTCTGTACTGTTACTTTTACAAAAATGGTTTAACATATATTTTATTGTATCAGCCAAAAAGTTCTCACATAACTCACCGATTTTTTATTAATAAAATGACTTTTATTGATAATGTTGGTATTTTATTACTTTTAATTGTATAATTGTTATGTTCCATGCAAGGTGACACGATTGTGCCTTGAGCTAAATAATATTAATTTATTGAATTTTGGTCAAAAATTAAGATTTAACTAAAATTTGATCTGAGGCAAATTTCTGTGCATAAGAAGTAAGATTGTTATGCCTATGACGTTACTTGTAGAGACATCGAATTAAAAAATGAGGGGGTTCTGAATAGTGGTATTATTTAAGTTTTTTTGTGTAACGGTTGATGATTTGTTTTTGGTAGAAAATACTTTAGAAGACGCATATAAATTTTATCGTAATGGGTGCGGCGAATTTTAAAATGTCAACAAAAACTAATATTTGTGTATTATTTTAGAATACAATACTATAGCAGATAGAGAACTTATACACGATTTCTTTTAATTATTTATCAGTACACAATTGCAAGAATTTACTGGGCAATGCCTTTTTCTTTTCGACACAATTTCAGTTTCTGAGTACCAGTGCTTTTAGTGTATTACTTTAAATCTCAAATGATGGAGCCAATAGTTTGATTCACAAATACATTTTTGTAATTCTGCAATCGTTTCAGCAATTCTAGTTTCAAATCTGTCGACCACTTATCAAACAACTTCCGCGAGACGCCGAGCTGTTGCGTGTCGATGCATGTAGAACACGCTATCAGTATGGTTATTAACAGAAGGTAATACTATTTAAGATAACCAATCTACAGTATTAATAAATAGACTAATGAGTGTCAATATCAGAAAGAGCAATCGAAGTGTGGGGTAGGTATTAGTATAGAGATGTTAATACCCTACGAGTTAAAAGTTCCGGAAGTGAGACAAATGCAAAGGTGTTAGTTATCATTAAAGAGTACAAATATTAGTTTATACTCTTCAAGTATTCCAGTCTACTTAATAAAAAGTAGGTATATATGAAATAGAACAAGCATAATTTGTAAAAAAGTTATTTCATGATGTTGTCGTACAAGTTCTAGGTACCTCTATAACCAGAATATTCACACTATACAGTTTCGAAGGAGTTTGCGTCGTGAGGTACTTCAAGTAGGTACCCCAAATATTGTTTTTAATTTCTGGAGGAAAAAAGGAGTGTTATAAGTTTGACATGTGTATGTGTTTGTATATCTGTATGTCATATCATAGTTCTAAAGAAAAATAACTTATTTATGTAATACGGCTTTAATTTTACAGTGAGATGATCGAAGTGGTTCTTTCTTACATAACAGACATTATTTAACTTAGTTAATTTTGTTTGATGTTACAACAATATGAATTTGCGGTTTTTTTATGTTTTAAAATCGTATCGTTAAAAAAATTTGTTCACTCTAAATTGTACAAAGTTTTGGCTTCAGTTAAAATTTCTTAGTGGCCTTCTAAGTATATCTTGCTGTTATTATTTCTGTAATGTAGTATTAAATGGTATAACTGAAAGCTCTGTACCAATTTCATGTAGTAAATTAAATCATTTGGTTGTATCAGCGCCATATAATTACAGAGCAGTGGTCAAAAAAATCGTGCAGTCGCGTCGCCGAAGGTCGCGTACTGTGAGGCCGATCAGTAACAACAATGGCCAGCTGTTGTAAGCTGTTGTAATTGCTATTACTGCGCGTTGTGCAATCGATGCTTGATAGCACGCGCGATCGTTCCACGTAACGCCCCTTGCATGTGCGAGTGATGGCTGTGGATGTGGCCGAAGCCAGAAGCGTCACTTCGTAACTTACGTATCTATGATCGCTTCTGTTACTTACAAAGCACTGTACTAGGTATGCTGTACACTGTGCACTAGCGGCGTAAGTTTTAGTGTTACCATTGTGTATTCGTGATAAAAAGTATTTTATTAGCTGTTCCAAACATTATTCTGACAAATTTCCACCCTATCTGCTCAGCCGTTCTGATGGGATATCGCAACAAATATTCAAATATCTAAACAATGATATTTATATTACTGGCAGAGCTTCACAGTTTTATCCGCGTAGTTTTCGTTCCTGTTGTTTTGCCGGTAGTTTATTGAACTTAAACAAAGCACATTCAGCACAAAAAAAATCCAGTGGAATCGAAATCCCAAAATATTTACTATGGCTAATAAATAAAAGAATCATAGGTCCAATGAGCTCCGTTAATTTAAGTAACGTTGAATATGCAGTACATTCATTACATGCATTGCAGTATCTACATTCATTACATGCAATACATTCATTGACATTTCCAATCAATTCAAATCATTCAAAAGTCTGAAATTCAGCTGTATTGTAAGATTCACTCCTCCAAACAAGCTTTCCACTTTCTGTTATAAATTTCAACATCACATTCGCCTGAAACCAGAAAAAATAAAATATAAAGGCTCGAGCGGAACCAAACCAACTACAACATAATAAAAAATCACAATATAGCCATCAAATTGCGTGCCACAAAAAAGATTGACCGAGATCTACATATTTCGCTATCGAACCGATTTTCGATTCGATATCGATTACATTGTTCGCGTCGCACACGGAAGGTGCACGATAATTACTATTTTGTACGTAACGATATTGCGTAATCGGTAAAAAAATCGTTTTTGTGCCTATCGGAGTGACGATTTTTTGGTGACAGCGGTCGTAGAATGTCCATCATAAAACTAATGAGTTTGTCAATTTAAATATTTTTAATCTTTTATTTTCAGATGGCGACCGTATATGTAAATGAAAATTATTTTTTGATAAATATAATGTTTTCTAAATAAATACACGGGTAACTCACGTTTAATATAGTCAGTCCAGTCCGACTCAAGTTTCGATCGCGTCAGGCGATCCTTTTCAAGGAGAGTGCGCGTGCAAGTTCGCAGCTCGTTTAGCACTATTTAACATGTGTAATAACCACGTTATTTTTCATACTATAATGTTTTCATTATTACCTATGTATTGATATATATTGATTATATATTAGTATATTATGACATTGATAATCTGAGTTTTTTTAGCAAAAAATATATCGGTGGTGCGAAAGGCGGTGTTAACCACCTTTCATGCAATTTTATATCAGGTATAATAGTCAAGTTTTAAAATAACTTTAAAAAAAAACCCACTATAAAAATCAACAAAAATATAATGTAATATCTAAGGACACTTGGGTGATTGCAACGAGTGTAATGACGTCTTAATTGTCAAATTCCATCCAGCCATTTGGAAGATACGTGGGAACAATAAAATTTACAAACATACAACCCTTTTAGTCGGTTAAAAAGGTGGTCAGTTTACACTGAGAATATAGGATGAAACAATAACAACATTTTCTTCCATTGCATCTATCAATAATCTATCAATAAAGTAACTCACTCACACATAATCTTAATACACAAAATACTATACTAGAAAACAAAATCAGGTACCGGGAAGTGCCGACAAAATTAAAACCACATACATTATGTATGAATATGACATACTAGCAGCGTCCCATGGTTGTACCCGGGTAGTTCCCGTCGCCGTTATTTTCCCGTGATAAGAAGTGAAAGCCTACGTGATAACCTAAGCCATAATTTAACTGTGTTACAAATTTCAAACCATTTCGTTTTGACATTCCGACGTGATTGAGCAACAGATATCTAAACATCCAATCTATCGCATTTGTAATTTTAATGGGATATACCGACATATCCGTAGCGGCAAAGAAGTCAAAAGTAATTTTTTTTTTAATTTTTTTTAGTAAAAAAATCCGATATTCATGTTTATTTCTGTATGTACATACACAATACGAGTACATTCTTATATACAGAGGTCTCGATAAAGGTATCGTATCGAGTATCGAGTAATATATCCAGCTATTATTTTAAATAATAAAAGTTTTCAATTCAATACACCTCACCAAAATTAATAGTTTAATGGCAAAACGGAGCTTCGGCTGACGTGATTCGAATAAAATCCGATAAAGTCTATCGACAGTTAATTGGTCTGTCAAAGGCGCCTTAATTACTTCCTAATATTGACAAAGCAAGTTTTTTGCAGGATCCTGGACTATTATGCTAGTGACGGCTGAAAAAATATCGATTAGCTTCCAGTAACCCTTTGTAGATGTATCAAAACATTGTAAAAACTAGTACTAACAAATGTAATCAACATGTTTAAATAGAACGCCGTGACGTGGCTTTACTCTGTGACTTGATTGTATATATGAAAATTAAATTATTTCATATTTGTTTTAGTGTTTAACGGATCTTTTGAGTATGTAAAATATGTAAAAATGATTTTGTTGCCTGTAAAACAGAATGTTTCTTTTTTTTTGTTTGTATGTATCTACGTCATAGTAATCTGCAGTGGATACGGATAGTCATGCATTTGTTTCTTTTTTTTGTTTGTATGTATCTACGTCATAGAAATCTGCAGTGGATACGGATAGTCATGTATTTGTTTTTTTCCTTTTCTGAAATTTGACATGACTTGCATCGAAAAGTGTTTCTGTAGACTAAAGAAGTTGTCTATAGTGCAAATATTAATAGGTACTTCATAGGTTTAAACTCCAATTGTCTAATCAGGTTTATTCTCACACCAAGTTTTCTTATGCCTCATAGGATTTATTACTAATAATACAACTAGCCTTTTCGATTAATAACTTTAAAAAAGACATCATTTGTAGATTTGCCATGCGTTGACTTGGCTGATTGATTATTTTAGCGTTGACTCTCTTTTATTATAAGTGACGAAGCGAACAAAACTTGGGCGTGATGGGAAGTAGCACTAACCAGGAATCCCTTAGTTACTTTCTTTCAACAATTTTACATTTCAGTAAGTATAAGCTATGCAAGTTAGCATAATTGTTGTATGGTTGAGACATTGTAGTCATAACTGAGCGATTTGTGCGATTAAAAAATTCTAATATCATACAAAATTAATTTTTCAAATATTTTTGAAATTTAGTTTTGTATAAGGGATATGACTGGGATTATCGACGCAGATTGCCCTAATGTGAGTTCCAACGGCATAGCATAACCAGCTTATAAATGTTCTCACTGCTAGAAATTTGGGCTTTTTCTCACAAAGAGATAATCAAAGCCTTATGCCACCACGCTGGCACTATGCACGTTTGCAGATGACCTCGAATGATTCTGTGTACGTGGTTTCTTCACAATACTTTTCATAATTGTTAAATACGGTGGTGGTGTCAAACTTGTACATTTGCTCTTAGAGAAATACTCACCTATAATAATCTTATAATTGTGATTTGTATATTTTGGCCACAAAGCGACTACGGGTCCCAGTATACATTCGTTTAAATAAATTGTGAACTAAAAATAAATTGCTATTCATTTCAACGTAGAGAAACTTTTAAGGCTAGGTAGTTCTGTCAAATTAGGGATTTAACGCTGTCTTGTTCTCGCGACCGTCACCGACCGCTGAATCGGTGCCACAGTGCAGAAATAACATTAAAATATTGGACTGTGTAATTTAAATTCATTTTTTGTTCAAGATTTGTTTATACTGTTTATACTAGTGATAACAATTTTGTAAATTGTGAAGTGAAACGAAGAAATATTAAATGTATCTATACTCGTAGATATACAAAACTCAACCTTTTTTTTTTGGTCACACTATAAGTTGAGAACGGCTTTTCCAATTTCATTCATCTTTTTAAAATGTTTCCTAATAATTCACAAGTTCGTCAAAATTAAAAAAAATGTTCTGAAACGTAATGAAAGGCCAGTAAAAATAGAAGGTTTTTGGTCAACTTTGCAATAAATTTCTAATCCAATTTTTTTTTCTATGAGGTAAAGATCACTTACTGAGCATAAAATTACAAAATGCTCACAGATCCAGGTAGAGCTTCAAACGCCAATTGAAAAAACTATTTTAGACGATATTTTGGAAACTATATATTTTGACAATAATTGTAGAAAATAAAATTTTGCAACTTTTGTTGCTAGTAATCTTTTTGTAAAACTTACCGTTTACGATTTATAACCCATTTAATGATACGATTGCGATGATGCCGATAATAGTGGATGTAGATGATGTGGTCTACGATGGAACTTGTTTTCTAATAGAAACAAGCACAGTGTACCTCGTAACCCCAAGGTTCGAACCTTCTACAAAAACCCACTCTGGCAATGCGTTTCACAGTTTAGTTGTTCTTATTACAAAAGTGGAGACCAAACTCTTCGTTCAACTCTTTAGTCATGATGATGAACGGTGCTGTTTATTGAGCAACGAGCAATATGATAGAAAACTTTAATTTAAAACCCCGACTAAAAAAATCTACACGTAAAAAAATATTACCTACTATCTAGGGACACTTTGGCGAGTCAGACTAGTCTTAGAATATCTTTGTTACCAAAATCCATCCAGCCGTTTGGAAGATGTGTGGAAATAAAAGATTTACAAACATAAAAGATACGCGAAAAAACATAACCCTTCTTCCATTCCGGTAAAAGGGACATGTTTATGCTACTGGGAACAGAATTTACATCTTATTATTTTTACATTGTTATCATCAAATTTGACATAATAAATCGTAATCGGTAAGTTCGAAAATAAAGTTTACTGGCAACACTAGATGGGAAATTTTATTTTCTACAATAATAATAGGCTTTATAACTTTTTCAGAATATCAGCCAAAAACGTTTTTTTCGAGCTGGCGCTTGAAGCTCAACCTGGATTTGTTATTATTTTGTGATTTTATGCTCAGGAAATGATTCTAAACCTTACCTATATAAAAATACGAATCGGAAATTTAGTGCAGAGTTAAATTCTACGAGTAATTTTACTGCCTAAAAGGCTTCTTATCAAATTTGGTCGAATGTCTAAATTTCTATGAACAATATTAACATTTTCATACAAAAAAAAAACAATAAATTTTGGTGGTGTCACAAACTTGGAAAAGTATAAAAAAATAAAAATTCTAACAAAACCATACATGTATCTATGGAAAGGTGTTCAAAATTGTATTGAAGTTCCTAACATTTTTTCTAAACTGAATAGTTTGCGCGAAAGTCTCTTCCAAAGTGGTAAAATCTGTATGTGAGGACTTTTCTTCTAAGTACTAAGTACCTTACTACCAAAGAATTTACCTTAATGGCATATAAATGCAAGTTAGGTATCATAAATGATACCTAACTTGGGGATTTACGCAGGGGATTTCTCCCCTCTCATTATTTCCTTATCCCGATCTCTGATTACTTATTAGATACTATTAGATACTTATCTATTTTCCATTGCATCCGCATTGAATTTTTACTGATGTGGTATCGACGTCAGTTTTTGAGACTCTCTTCTGGTCTACAACATAAAATAAACAGCGTACTAATTAGTATCAGCGTCTATTTGCAATTCAATGAAAACGGTATCAAAAATCAAGATCATAGCGTGCTTCACTAGTAATACCTACTGATATTGTTATACTGTGGCACTATGATCGTAATATTCAAAATTTATCTGTTGTCAAAATTGCAAAATCAAGCACAGGCCCGTCGTCCGTGAGCGCCGAAACGCGACTGATCAGGCTTGCCGAACGGCGCGCTATATATATGGTAGATATTAAAACATAGTGAATAACTGATACTTTTATCAAGTCAAACTCTGCGAATGCATCTATAACTTTTAGTGGCTTTCGTTGAGTACAAAATTTAGTAAAAAAATTCATTAGTTTAGTCATAAACTTGAAATAACTTTTGAAAAAGGGTAACTTTGGGATTTTTTCTATCAAGTAAAATTCATTAAATCGTGTTACTGACTGCGAATTACACTAGATTAGATCCTTAACTATTACATATATTTTTTTCAGAGCTTAATACACTATTTTAAAGGCCTTAAAGTTGTTTTAAAAAATCAAAATTACGGCCCACACGCCCTTAAAATACATACTTAGTAACACTCTTTGTCTATGGTATTCAATATTATTTACGAGTTATAGAATTGCAAATACAAGGCGTTGATTGGTTGAATTATTGGTATTTGTGTTACACGAAGTTTAGTTACAATTTAGATGACCAATAAAACTAAGTTTGAATTGAATCATTCCTTTGAATTCAATGCAAGTGAAATCGTGTTCTTGTATCTAAGAATTATAATATTCTAATCAGAGATAACGTTTACTTTGGATCTTATGGGTGATAAACGTAAGGTTCAAATTCATGTGCAGCCTTCGGAGACTGAAAATTATTTAGTTTGTGTATTATTCGAGTAGAACACAATGTTTAAATATTAAATTAGACATTTGAAATGACATTAACTAATTGGGAAACGATTGTAAAATATCAAAAATATAATAATGACCAATATCAATGATAATAAAAACGTTTGGGAATTTGCATTCTGGAATAATAAACTAAGCAATCCATTAGTATGCGCAATACTTGAACAGAACTAGAGGGAACTGATGATGTGGTCACACATAGACCATATATGAGGTTCCTGTTGAAAGACCAACCAGCACATACTGAGAATACTTCAGAAATAAAATGATGAAAGTTTAATGCGGATCTTATAAAAGTTACAGCTTTACCATACAATTTCTGCTTCTATAACGTTAATACTTGTATTGTCTATTTTCATTTGCTTAAATTTGTTGAAATAAAAACTCAAATATTGTTCATTGACTCAATATTTCATAAACTTCTACGTACCTATACACAAGTATACTGTATGTTACACGTTATCACAGCATTTGGCCTCATGTGGTCTCTACTGCCTACCTGATTTTGGGCTAGCCAAATGGCACAGGGCTATCATATTAACTAAATATACATACGTAAAGTATACCTGAAAGTATTTCGTATTTTTACCATAATTACCCATCGTATTCAATCAGTACTAAATCTCGTACGGCTAGCGCAAAGCCACTTCAAATGGTACGATCGTGGCTTATGCTGCTGTAAGTAGGGACACATACATTTATTTCTTCTACATTTTATCAATGGTTTATGCTTTATTACCTACTAGATGTCCGCTCCGGCTTTGCCATTGGTACATTATATAGTACTCATCAGGATCCCGTACATATATAACGGTGAAATAATGACTGAAATCGGTTCAGTCATTCCTGAGAATATCGCTTTCAAACAAAACACCTCTTCAGCTACCTGCTACGCCACCTGTCGGAAATTGGTCGTACCAATTCAGATTTAAAAACAAATTTTATTGGCAAAGGTTTATATTCAATGACGCAATCTTAGACACATGCTGTCATGTGTCTAAGAATGTCAAAGCACGAAACGTACGAAAACTCTCAAAAAGGTCCCCGATTTTGTTACATTCTTGATTCATACGCCGCGCCGCTTCTATTAATAGTAGCGTTATGTTCTATAGCCGATAGCCTTACTCGATAAATGGACTATCCAATAGAAAAGTAATCTTTCAATTCAGATCAGTACTTCCCGAGATCCTAGCGTTCAAACAAACAAACAAACTCTTAAAATACTAGTATAGATTCCGAATCTCCTCGTAGCAAACTTAAAATTTATCGAAAAGTACACATTCAATTAAAATTTCAAATTTTTCTCAACGTAATTGTTTCAAATTGTAGCTCATATGTATGTTTTGCAATTAAAGCCAAGCTAAATACCCACTAAGCATCGAAAACCCCTATCGCAGCTAACAAGCAAAACAAACAAGCTGAAAACTTTGAAACGGTAAAACCAATTTTGTTGAAAGAACAAGCCTTACTTATTATTTTTTTAAGCAAAACCGAATTTGGTTTATCCGTTCGGGAGCTACAAAGCACTTATACATACACACACGCACTTATGTACTAACACCCTCACAGACACACGGAGAGAAAGAGAGACATACGTTAAAAAGTGTTATTAATGGGGGTTAAGAAGTGATATTAACTTTTTATTTAACGTAAGTAAAAATTAAAGTAACCTAATGTAACGAAACTTAGCAATAGTGCTCTTACTGTTAGCTTGACGAACGTTGCTGCGAATGGTAAGTATCTGCGCCTGCGCACGAGCCAGGCCACAAATTGCCAAGATCCGCGTCCGACGCTGCGATAGTGGACACACGGCACGATACGCGTGCGAATACCACATCGCACGCTATAACCGCCTATTACGTTTTGTGCAATTATGTAAAATTATTCTAAATCCTTCGTTACATTTCAGTCATATATTATTTCAACTGTGCATAACACTCTTATCGCAAGGGCGAGCGTTAACTTCAGTTGGCTAAGTAATTAAAAAAAACAACGATTGGACGAGTTTAACTTACGAATTATACTTACATAAATTATGTTACTGTTAATAGTAAGTACTATCCGTGCACGGTTACCTGGAAGCAATCACTCTAAACTTCACTCCAAATTTTAAATCATCTATACTATCTATACTAATATTATAAAGAGGAAAGATTTGTTTGTTTGTTTATTTGTAATGAATAGGCTCCGAAACTACGGGACCGATTTCAAAAATTCTTTCACCTTTGGAAAGCTACATTATCCCCGAGTAACATAGGCTATGTTATATTTTAAAAAAAATTAGGAATCCTTACTAAAACTCCAATAATGTAACATAAGGTGTAAAAAAAAGACCTGAAAAATTCCTTACGTCGCGTGCGCTGCGAAAACTATTGATGATAGAACAAAATCATTTACTACGACTTTGCAGAACTCATCATTATCTACAAGAAGTGTTGCGAGTCAATGTAATAAAATAAAGTACCGCGCGGCTCACTCGCGCGATCGGCTCCCTACGCAGCGGTCATGTGCGTGATCGTATGATTTTAGCTTGAAAAATTGTTGAATTCGCTTTAAATTCGTTTCGTAGGTAAATAAGTATATGATAATAAATATTATATTTTAATGTAACTTTTCAAACTGCTTATAGTAGTATTTTATGGGTATTCATTCCTGTTCAAAATTTAAGCAAAAATTTAGTAAAAGGTAGTTTTCTACGCCCATATTTTTAATTTTCTTTCAATAAGTACCTACCACTTACCTGATAATAAATATTATATTTTAATTATTCAAACAGCTTAGTACTTCATATAGTTCAATAAGCAAAAATTTAGTAAAAGCCTGTTTAATTATTTATTTCCTTCTATTTTTCATTTTATAATGCCCTAAAATGCCAAAAGATCAAGATATCAACTTTCTAAACATAGTTCCCAGGCGAGGGCAATAAAAATACGGCGTAATGAGGAATCTTCATCAGAAACTGAAAATCGCCTTGCAAGTCGGAGAGAATACGCGTCGCAATCGCGTGCTAGAGAGTCAAGTATCGAGCGTTCGCAGCGGCTTGCTGAACAAAATTTTATCACTGGCCCAGCAGCTGGTCAACTAGCTCATATACCGAGGATACCGATGATTCCAACTGATCTGCCAATCCCTTTTAAACGACTTCAGTTTCCGGTGAAATCATCTTTCGCGTTAACTATTAACAAGTCCCAGGGCCAAACCTTCGAATTATTAGGGATCGACCTACGAAAAGAATGTTTCACTCATGGCCAACTGTATGTTGGCCCACGTGTCGGAGCTCCTGAAAATCAATTTATTTTGCTGCCACAAAATAAAACTACTTCAAATATCGTTTACAGGGAAGCTCTGACTCACTAAAACTAATGGCTTTTTTTTTGTAAATAATATTATATATGTAAGTATAAAATTTTAAAATAAAAAATACAAAAAAACATTAATAAAAAAAAATCATAAAAAAAATTCAAACTCCCTTTATAATTTAACTTTTTTTAAACCCGATACAAAAAAAGGGTGTGTGTGTGTGTATGTACCCGTGCGAAGCCGGGGCGGGCCGATAGTCATCATATAAATGTCTAGTTTACCGGGAGCCCCGGAGTCAAAAAGTACACCATATTTCTTGGGTGTCGTCTGCTTTTCTTAATTATGATAAATTATTTTTATGCTAACTACGGATAAACGTATATAATACGGATAACCGGATAATAACATAAGTGTTTAAACATTATGCTAAGTTATATTTATGCTATATATGGTTATGCTAGTGTTAGCAATAAAATAAGACGTAAGTTAAACAAATTCACTTTATTTGTGCACTATTTAAAATATTTTAACAATACTGTGACTGGACCAGCCACGATAAGAAGGAAGAATTGTGCCGTTAGTGCTGCCAGCACACAACTATCACAGACAATGATATTATCAATAATGCAGCAAATGACCCAATTTGAGAGTTAGCATAAAGGGAAAATAAGATAAAAATTATGCGTTCAGTTGTTATGGTACATTATCATTAGCTTGCCCTAAAAACGTTATGCCTATTTAAATTAGTACAAAATTGTTATGCTACTACTTATATACCTATTCGTTATAACTTTATTCGATGTTTTAATAGTAGTGACGTACTAAAAAAACTACTGATTAGATCAAGTTCTAACCAATTTTCGGTGAAATTTTGCATGGTAATAAATAAATAATAATAAATAAATATTGGTGGACAATTCACACACAAAACCATCTGCCCCCAAACTAAGCAAAGCTTGTGTGATGGCAGCCAGATAGCTGATATAATACTTATATAGTTTTAAATACATACTTATCATACATAGAAACACCCAGACACAGTGCAAACATTTGAATTCATCACACAAATATTTGCACTGTAATGTACATAATATATACTTTAATAGTTTTATCGAGAGACGATTTCAACGGGTTTGGTAAAAAAAAAATAGTATCAGTTCTAAATATGGGGCAACCCCAACATTTATTGCTTTGTTATATGTTTGAGTAAAAATCGCAATGGAGTTCACAGAATACATCTATTTACCAAGTTTCAACAGTATAGTACTTATAGTTTCGAAAAAAGTGGCTGTGACATACAGACGGACAGACAGACATGACGAATCCATAAGGATTCCGTGTTTACATTTTACGGAACCTTAAAAAAGCTGCTGTAACACTGCAATTGACTGGTATAATTACGGTGGAAGATTTAATTTTTTCTCTTGACAATAACGGCACCTTACACCTTTCAAATTTATTCATCTTATGCACGAAAAAATTGCGGCATGATTAAATTTCTATTGTGCGATGCTGCGCTTCATTGATAAACCAAAAAAACTTTTTGTTTTTTAAACTTCTCATTTTTATACAAAAACCGCGAATAAGTTTTTGCTGTTTTTGTAGAGAGTTTTGTAGTGCGAGAGTAAATTGAATGTTATTGAAATAGGGGTTCCAAATATATTTTTTTGCATGTTTTTCAATTTCATGAACCTAAATTGATAAAAATGAATAAATATTCTTACGCAATTCATACGCAATGCTTTTAGGAATGCTTCAAAAATGCTTGCAGGTATGCTCTACGTATGTGCATAAGTTTAGGTTTGGAAGGCTTTGCTCCTTCTGCGCTATTTAAGAGTTCTTTAAATACTAGATACCATTTGCAACCATTTGCGTCTAGTCTTTAAAACAAAACAAAAAAACGTATTTTCGCTTAGCATAAGCTCCAAAGTTCTTTGTAACGAAATCTTTTAACATTATGGTATTATACCGTGGTTTTTTTATCGACAATAATCTTGCACTTGATGACCACCTTGTCTAATGCGATTGTTGCAATTGTATAATTGCGACGATGCCATTCATGGCAGAGTCCACTAGAAGGATTGATTTACTCTAGACTTGAAGACACCCGGATGATAATATATCAATATCTGCTCAGGCATCAAATACCAAAGTTTAGAAGTTCGTATTACGAAAGTGGGGTCTAATTTTCTCGTTCAAGTTTTGAAACGATGCCGTTTTCCAAAACTTCGAGCACTCCGACAAAAAATAAAGCAAGGTTTAGATCACGCAGATCTCCTGATCTGCGTGGAGCACAGTCTTTGAAGTGTTTTAAATAAAATACCGGTACATTTGCAATTTTGGTGCGATGTTCAAGGCTTTGTAGCTTTTTTTGATGTCATTA
The DNA here is from genome assembly GCA_017562165.1 of Ectropis grisescens. Taxonomy (NCBI): domain Eukaryota; kingdom Metazoa; phylum Arthropoda; class Insecta; order Lepidoptera; family Geometridae; genus Ectropis; species Ectropis grisescens. Next base: position 13,768,668 of record CM029769.1, on the reverse strand, counting down.
CCACTCTGTCAAATTATTCTTATTATTACGATAACAAATTGCAGCATTTGTTATCGTTAATTAAATAATATTAGTGGTTATTTGCAGTATTTGTAGGGCTCACTTTCCCAGACAGCTATCTCAGACGTAACCTTATAACTGGATCCTAATAATATCTGGATGATAAAACTCTCAATCCAATCCAATTCAGTATTGTTTTCTTGTTCATGTACCTATAACATACACGATACATCTAAAACCACTTGGGAATCCAAATAAATTGACTAAGCCACTTGTGGCACTAGTTCATAAGTGTTTATTTGTAATATTTTAAATTGTTTGTGTTGCAATAAAGACTTTCTATCTATATATCTAAGTACTTAATAATTATAACAGAAACATGTGAGGTGTCACATTTACATTAAAAAGTGAAAATTTGGAAAATTTATTATTTGATCAGAAGGCACAGATCAAAATAATGAATGACACTATCCTGTTATTGACTGAAATATTGCTTAACGTTACGTATTCTGTAAAATGCATCAACCAAACCATCAAGCCAGACACAACTTTTCCTCATTTCAAATGACACCACATTTTTTTGTCAGGAAGTTTTGTTCGGACGCCCAGTTCAAATGCTAAACGTAATAAGGCTTTATAAGTAGGTACTAAAACACTTTTAATTTCGACGTGACCTTCGGATGTCGGCCGCTCGCCAGTGAAAACGAGAGGGAGATAAACAATCGCGATCGTGGTCTATTGTACCTACGGGTTAAAGAGTTTGATGTACACTGGACGAGAGAACGTTTCTGGAAAGACAAAATAAAATTATACTTAAGATGAGTACAAAAATGGGTTTCGAAATTTCAAATAAGCCTTGAATTGATATTAAATGAACTTCAGTCAAAGTACAAATGGCGTTCTTAATTCAATAAATGAAACTAAAAAATGATGGTTTAATAAATATTTCGCCACTTGTCGCAATTATTATACTTACACGATCCAAAAAGCTTCCAAAGTTTTCAGTAAAATAAATCGATGTAGAAATTTTTGACGTTCATGATGTTCGACGTAAGAAGCTGTGAAAAGTAAAAAAAAAATAATAACTTAGTTTTCTTCAGACAAACATAGATTAAAGAAAAGAAACGTAGATTTCTAAATCTAGAGTCTTTACCGAAAAAAAAACATATCTATTATGACGTAATTAATAACTAGTAAAGCAAATACCAGCAATTAAGATCTACATCTGGAGTATTGCATTGTATGGCAGCGAAACGTGGGCCATGACTTAAAGGGATAGGGAAAGATTAGAGGCATTCGAAATGTGGTGTTGGAAGAGAATGGAGAGAATCAGCTGGAAGGAAATGCAGAGCAATGAAGAATTTTTGAAGATGGTAGAGGAGAAAAGAACATTAATATAAACAATAGAAAATAGAAGAGGGAAGATGTTGGGACATCTGATACGACACGTCAACCTCATTAGAACAATAATAGATAGGTAAATTAGAAGGGAGGAGGAAGAGAGGTAGATCTAGGAGAAGTTACATGAACCAAGTGAAGGAGAAGGTAAATGTAGTGTCGTATCAGGAAGTCAAGGAGAAGGCAGAGTGCAGAAATACATGGAAGGAACTCCACCGACAAGAGCGTCGCTCTTAAATTATGAATGAATGAAAGCAAGTACCAACTTTAATACTGAACGAAAGCTTTTTCATTCAGATAAACAAATGTTTGGAAGAAAATTTTAAATCAGCAATGAGCATATAAAAATGTAACTATGACAAAAACTCTTAAAAAATTTACCTATGATAAATTTACCTATGAAAAGTTTTGTATTTGTTAGTACCCTACATTATCTGATAAACATTGAAGGTTTCCAAGATAATTATTTGGTGTACCTCTGTACCTGCATTTTGGCACGTGCGCTGCTCTACCTCCTGCAAAAAACTAAATGAAATTATAGGTAACAGAAACTGCAAATTGTTTATTTAGTGTAATAATATGAGTAGCAATCATAATAATTTGTGTAAACCTTAGATAGAATAAGTCAATAGATCAGGGTTTTCCGCACGGTTCCTTTGTACCAATCGTAAGCAGATGACGTACATACTTGCTATGGCAACAATGATGTGCCGCGACAAAAGTATGACACTTCCACAAGAGCGACAAGGAAAGAGCGATCAGCCCCATGCTTTCGGTGTAAAGTGCTTGATCCCACTCTAGACGTATATGCAAACTCTGGTGTAAACAGTCTATGATTGTATAGTTCTTTTCTGATAACTTAAATTTCTATTGTTTTCAGCATTCGATGAAGGACTCTAGCCAATAATGTAACGTTACGTTTCGTTAATGCTGTTGTTAGTATTTATATCTGTCTTTGCCAGTTTGCGATTCTGAAACTCGTTGTATTATTTCTGGTAATTACCATACTACAAATAAATCATTACACTTCGACCGCCTGTGCTAAAATTTGTGACAAAACCACAAAGAGAATGGGTGACCTCAAATTGGGCGTAGGTAATCTTTCACCAGTTGAGAGACATTTTTACGACCTCGCCAACTAGTGAGCTTTGCAAATTATATAATTTACGTTTTGTAATAATAAAACTTTTTATCTGGGTTTTGTCATTATTATTGGGTCGTAAATAATAAAGCTAAGCCATTTTCCTTGCATATTTTGTTGTTTCGATATTTAAAGTCGAGCTTTAAAGATCTAAGCATATATATGGACGGACAGACACGGAAAGTGGCTTTGTTTTACACTACGTAGTGATGGTGCGATATCTGAAAAATAAACTTTGTAACACAGGTCACGTAGAGTTTTTACGATTTACTTCAATTCAATTTAAATTAGATATATTTTTCGTACTATTTTAGGCTCACATTTTTTTCAGTACGATAGCGCAGTAAAATCCTTTGCTCTTCGAAAACTTCCAAAAATATTAATACATGCTCTACATACTACACTTCACAGGTGCCAAATCTTAGGGTAATGAAATGATTGAAAAAAAAATTGAAGTATATTAATTTATTATAAACATTCCTGTTGGGCTTATCTTTGATTTTTTTTACCGGTGACAGCCCAAATAGATTTCATACAGCTTAGCACCCCAAGCCCTTTGCGCTAGCGGTTCTTCGAGATGCAGTATTCATCGTATTCATTGACCACTGTAAATGAATATAGTATGTACTCGTACATGGAATCCATTCAATAAACTTCGAATATACTTCTTGTATGCTTTTAATGTAATAGCATAGTGCTCTGCGTAAGAAAGTAAATCGACTACGACTTGGTCAAACGTCTTATACTTAATTGCTATTGAGTCTTGTGCTATACCCCCAGAGTATTAAATTACAAATTCTAAAATTGCGCAAATTGTTTCATGTAATATATCATAATCACTTAACAGTTTTAGAAGTCATCGTAGGTAGAACACTCTCTATAGTGACTCACAAAAAATAAAAACAGACACATTGTGTATGTTAAGAATTTTTGTGCGTTTACGTGTGCATGAGAGAGAAATACAATTCGAAGAGAAAGAATTTAATCCGATTAAAATAAAAAACAGGCTAAATTGTTAGGCGATGTGACGATTGAATTGTGACAAAATGATGTGTGAGATAAGGTAAACTGAGCACTAGGACCCACAATAGTTACAACGATATTGTAACTATTGTGGGACGAACCTCTACTCCATTCCTACACACTAACCACTATTGGCATATCATAAACAGCCCACTAAATGTTCTCGCTGCTGGGACTCGGAGCCTTCTCTCGCAAGGAAAGATTCAAGGCCATAATCCACCACACTGGCCTAGTGCAAGTTAGTGTATGATACGTATCGAAAGAATCTAGGTATACATGTCGGTTTCCTTCACCGTTTTAAGTTAGCGGCATTACGCATATTACTTCGAAAAGACAGTGGTGCGCGTGGGATTTGAAATCGGCAGTCGGCGGTCTCCCGAAAAGACCAGCCGTGAATTATCTTCGGTAGTATAGTGGTCAGAATCAGCCAGCCTATCTATTGGGGCATGCTCGAGGCATATAGCAAAATAAAAAGAGGCATATACCCAGCAATGAGATAAAAGACAATGTTGATGATAATGATGAAATTGATAGATTGCACCAGCCAGAACGGGATAATTTCACGTGCAGAGAATAATTATAATAATAATTGGACTATGCAGCGTATAATAATTCAACCCGCTACTCTTTAAACTGTTTATTTTTCCTAAATAATAATAACTATAAAAATAGTAAGGTTTTTTTTAACAAACATTGAAAATATTATGTGAGTAATACTGAGTTAAATTTTGTTATCAAATGAAATCTGGTGATTTTGGACACAAGCTTTTAATTATTTAGGCAGTCACGAATGTCCTCGGCTTAAAAAGTTTCCCGAATGGTTATTATTTATTTAGTAATTATTTAAATTGCGGTAAAAGGACGGAAATGAGTTATATTTCTGAGAAAAAATGTCCTATGTACTTATTTAGTAATTTCATTAATTTAATGGTTGGTGTTGCTATAAAAAAAAGGGTTCAATAGATTTGATTTATTAAGAGACGTCAGTTAGTGCATTAAATTATAATACATATCGGTAAAATATGTTACCAACTTCATTAAATTCTGTTAAGTTTTGATTTTCTACCACGAATGCTAATACTTTTAAGCAGTGATAGTTTTCTCAATATTCTACAAATTCATAACATATTTACTGTATGAGTTTACTGGGTGAGTACTAGTGTAGTAATATTAGGTTGCCATATTTAGCATAATGACATGCAAATGCCAGAAATGTACCTAAAGATTAATAATCCAGTAATGCTCCAGTAATTAAACAACAAATACTTAGTTCTTTTCATTACACCTTAACTCAAGCATAATTTTACCCAATTCCACTTTATTGTTAAGTTTTCTTTTTATATGAAATAAAGAAAAAAATATCACACTGAAAAAAAAATCAAAACGTTAAGGCACAATTAAGATTCATCTAGTCAGTTGTAAAATAATTGAAGTTTGTTTTGAAACCTATTACGAAAGCTGCAGACGGAGGGTTCGAAAGGAAACTAGAATTGCTTAGAACGAACTTTACTATACTTAAACTCACATTAAAATATATTAAAACTATTAACCTAGACGCGAATGCGTTCGATATGAGAACGACACTTACATCTTAGGATATTAAGCCTATCTAAGATAAAAATAAATCTAAAGCACGTCAATGGGCACCTCTACACATAAACATTTTAACATTAAATATGCTATACTTAATTATAATATTATTACTGTAGTTTTGCTAAACTAGGACTTGACTGTATCAATTTTATTACAACTGCAGAATCAAAGCATTTGTAGGTAATATGGAAAAGGAAATTAGTACCATTTTCAAAAAAAATAAAAAATGGATCAAAATTAAAGCTACTCTTGCAAAGTCGTCTAAAGCAAACTCCGCATAGCAGCTGACGTCAGTTTATCGCGATCTAACCCGGAGCAAGTAACATAATAAAAAGAGGCAGAGATTAATACAACAATAAGCGAGAGGCGTGGCCCGGGGAACATGATGCGGAGATACCGACCTCCGCTCTCCGACCTCGCTCCCGAGTGAATCAGCCCAACTGCGAACTAATTAGATCATGAATGTCGGTTGTCGGTGGACATGGTTAGGAAATTGGATGATGCCTAGATCAGATTCTGTCAATGAATCTGCTACTGACCCAGTAGTGTTAAAGCTGAATAGTCAGCTTTTATATTTTTACTAGCATTATTTTTTAAACTGCAAAATTAATTTATTTTCACATAGTTCATAAGTGATAGTTGGAAGTTTCCAGTTACTTTTTCCAATATTTTAGTGATGTGAATAACGAATAGTATTTGTAATAACTAGCATATTATGTAGAGTAGATCTCATTCGTATGATTTAAATTTACGCTTACAGTTGATTGAGATAAAACAATCATTACCAATGTTTCTTGGTTAATTTTTATTACGAAATAGAAAAAAAAATTGAATTAACTAGCCTACCTCAACGAAACTACTGTTACGGTGTTGTACGTTTAAAAAAATATATAAAGCTGAGTTCTACTACTACCTACTATCGACAGCACCCTAAGACGAGCCGTCTGAGATGTTTTAGGCTAGTCGTCCTACGAGATTCAGACCGTTGGGTATGGTAAAAATTAAGGAATGCTTTTAAGTATGATTTGAGTATGCTTAACATATGCTTTCAACTATGCTCTACGGATATGTTTAAGTAAATTTAGTAAGTTCAGGAATGGTCCTGTTCCTTATGCTCTAACCCAAAGTTCTTCTAATTACAAGTTTTGACGGTAAGGAGTACAAAATGTTACTAAGCTTTAATTCATGGCTGATATTGTATCTCTTAGTACTCCAAACACGTTTTTCAGGGTAGGATTGGGTATTGTAATTGTATTCAATCTAACGCTGTTGAAACATCAACTAAGGGTCCAGGACAGTCAAAGGCCACGTTGACAAAGCAAAATTATTCATACCACGCGATTAATCTGCTGAATATTTCGGTGAACAAATCGAAGGGAATTTGAATGTAGTTCGTGGTCTTAGTATACATCTACACGACAAACGAAACTAGATAATGTAAAGTGCTTAATTACAACAACACAGCAGGGAGCGCCGTACCGCAAGGGCTGGTCACGCGAAACAACGGTATCGGTCATCGAAATGCATACAAAAACTGCAACTCAAATGACGAGGCTAAATTTTGTCGGTGGCGCCACTGTTATATTTCCTAAGTTTTTGCATAGCTTATTATCTGCATGAACCTAAAGCCACTACTTATAGCTTTTACGAAATGTGTCAGCATTGAAAACATGAACTTAACTACTAACTTTCAGAAGCTTTAGAAGAACAAGGAGCCATAGATTGATACTCATAAAACACTCGGTAAGTATAACTACATATTTACTATGGGTTGCTATTCCTGGAACCTACTGCAAATAATTCACCCCGAAACGGCGAAACAGTTACTAACAACGCATCCCATGTATGTTTTACAACCGAGTTCGAATCTCTTTTAAGATCTCTATACTTCATTCTTTATAGGATGCTAGGTTCTGAACTTTATAAGTCCATGAAGCCTAAAATACAATAGTTCTAAGTTTTCGCCATTGCGCCCAAGTAGTGTTTATCTCTTAATTTTTGACCGACATATTTGTACCGTTAGTGCATGTTGCACCCAGGAACTGCAATGACAGAGCACATTTTAATGTTAAACTAGACCAAATTTAATCAGTAACTAATTATGCCATAATTAAAATCACGAACAATATGCTACACAGCGTGTAATTACAATGCCACAAAAACAGATAAACAAAACGTCAATCAGATAATTTTATCTTAAACAATAAAAACCAAAAACATACGGCAAATGTTTTACTATTTTATGTTTCAATCGTGGCAGTATTTTGTTGTAATAATATCGTGGGGTCTGTTGCTATTGCTATGTATATCATGAACTAAACTCTCACTGTACAATGAAATATTAATATATACTTAACAATGAAGTTAGTTTATGTGTAGGTAAATGTGTGCGTGGGGCCGTGCATGCGTGTGTCCGTTTGTACCTCTACATGTGTAGGAGAGCAAGATGTATTCCTCACGATGTATTCTTTCAGCATTTTTTGAGATGCTTCAGATGCTAAGCTCGTGCATCTATTATTGGAAAACATTCAGAGGTCGGAGTCGGAATTCAAATATATGACTGCAACTAAAATTATTTAAGCTTTATATACTAGGTCACTACGGCATTTATTATGAAAAAGGTTTAATGTAAAAATAAGATTCTATATCGAACAGCTACATAGATTTTGATAAGTCCAAGCCTTCAGTAAACTCATTACACAATAATAGTAGCACTTATCTTCAGAAAATCGCAAAACAAGTTGAGACAAAGAACCGGACTTGATAAGTCCGAGACATAAACAATGTGTTTAATTCTTTGATAGTAGTATTATAGAAATATAAGCTTATTTTCGCGACTTCGGCCGTATAATCGTGAAATGATAATATTAAAATGAATATAAATATTGATTGATATTTTTTCACACAGGCCCCAAATATGTAAAGTTTGTACTTTGTGTAACTGGTTGCAAGACTCCGGCGATTAAACGTAATATAATATTATATAATACTCACTGAATCATGGGTTTGAATCCCACCTAGGACAAATATTTATTTTGTGTGATTAAGTCTAGTCTCAAAAATGTATATTTTTAGTTCTCTATTTTCAAAGGATGATTCTAAAAGCTTAGGCTATAGTTATGTAAAAATGATTTTAATTTCATTGCTTCAAAGACAAAAGATAAGTATGTACTCATTTACAACTATATAAGTATTATACATATCTGCTATCTGACCGCCATAGTACCTGTACAAGCTTTGCTTAGTTTGGGGTCAGATGGTGTTGTATGTGAATTGTCCACCAATATTTATTCTGATTTATTTATTACTGCTAAGTTTTACGTCTACCTTTTTGATAATTCCAACCTCTTTAAATAATGTATATGATATACTTTTATCTATAAAATGCAGTTGCAAAAGAATCAATTAATTTCTTTTGATTTACACAAATTACTTCGCATCGTCCCGCTTCACTGTCGACAGGTTGCGCAACCGAAAATTAAATTAAAACCACATGTTAATTAATTGTTCGTAATGAACACTTCAATTAAAATCTAATTTAAAAGCGTGCCGTTTAAACGCCTGATATAAACTACCAGTTAGGCTAAACACAATAAAAAGCCTGCATTTTAATTGACCCCAGCGTGAGGTCCAGTAATTTTATACTCGTTTGTAAAGTAACAAGTAATAACAGAGTTGCAACGTACTTCACCGCAACCGTGTCAAAGTAAATTAAAGTTAAATTTGTTTTACAATTTCAAGGACGAATTTTTGTGCCATGTAGCAATGAACTGGTAAATTTATTTTTATATTATCTTTTTATAGATCCACCCCAGATTTTGTAAAATTAATGTGCCATGTTGGATCAGTCAAGAAACATACATACGAGTACAAAAGTACAATCCTAATTTATAAGAATAAATAAAACTTGTAGTTAAAATAATTCATCGAGAATCGAGTTGCTGTATTATCTATCAACGTAAGCTTTTTCACCGTATTGTATTATAGCTTTGACTTACTTTTTATTAAAGCAGGTCCCTAGTTATTACATATAAAGTGGACTGCCGATGCTATAGTTGATATTGTATGTAGGTAATTGTGACGTTATGCTATGTATACTTAAATTATGACTAAAACAAATTGTTTTGCCCGACATATTGGATGCCTCTAGAAGAGGCCAGTTCTTATCATCTTATCTTACCTGTAAAAAGAAATAAACATTTTATTTGTTCTTTGTTATATTATTCGGCGTAACGTTTTCTTTTCATTTAGCCACTCCACAGACTCCGCGGTCCGTGATCTTTGTCATTTGGGTTCTTTATTTTTAACATTGTTCGTGGACTAGGAGAAGCAGAGGAAAATAGGGAGGAGTTGGGTACATTTCAAACCTAATTCGAGTGCTAGTCCGATTTCGTTTGTTGAGCCGATCACTACCGGTTGGGATTCCGCTAGTAATCGACTCGCCATCGTCATTTGCTGTTATCACGCCGCTTCCTTCGGGCCCAGAGCCTCCACGGCCCCATTTCTGTCCCCGGCATAAGGTTTACAAAGCTTCCATTACGAGTGACATTCCATTTAGTCTGGCCTCGTGACTTAGTGGGTAGTAACTCTGCGTGCGAAGCCGAGGGTCGTGGGTTCGATTCCCACCAAGTGCAAATATTTGTGTGATGAATTCAAATGTTTGCACTGTGTTTGGGTTTTTCTATTTATAATAAGTATATATTTAAAACTATATATGTATTATATCAGCGATCTGGCCGCCATAGTACAAGCTTTGCTTAGTTTGGGGTCTGATGGTGTTGTGTGTGAATTGTCCACCAATATTTATTATTTATTACGAGGTCTGGTTTGCCCGCGGTTTTGACAATAAACGCAGATCAAATACTGGTTCATCATATTACATTTAAACTTGTCACAACACAATTGCTAATTTTACGGAGCCTTGACATTCATCGCAAAGGTCTAAGCAATTAACGATTTATGACTGAGTAATCAAAATCAATTGCCAAACTGATGTGTAAGATGGACTGGTCAGTTATTATCGATTTTATTTGTTTAAATTGAGTTTTAATTTAATTTTGATCAAACTTATTAGGAGATTGATGCAAGCAGTAGACATGTAAAGCGTATAAATTAGCATTTAAAAGACAAGATCAATGTCATAAAATACTTAATCATTCGTTAGAACATACATTATCGAAATTATTTCGGATATATCAACTGACGTTATATTTGGATAGTGGTTGGGACCGTGATATAATTTTATTTCCAAAAATATCCAACGTGTGACAAAAATGCTGGAGTTTAACGTTTTTTAGTTTTGGGTCAACTGAACGTGTATTGCTATTAAGCGTGGTAATGCCGTCAGTATGCTATGTATGTATGCTTCTAACTGGCAGTGAGCTTGAAAAATTAACTTGATTTTCTCTTGATATTCGTCAGTCTATAGATAATTGTAGTGGTAGGACTCTTGGGGTCCACCTGGGGAAGTACACCTTTGCCAGTTATTCTATCGCCAAGCAGAAATGTGCAAACATTACTGTGTTCCGGTTTGAAGGGCAATGTTTCCAAAGAAATTACAGGGCTTAGAGATATAGCATCTTAGATATCTGGGTCACGTGCGCAGTGCAGTGCTAGGTAATGATTTGGACTCTTCATGTTCCAATAGCTGCGTGTCACTGTGCTGTTAAGTGGCAGGCATGTTGCTTACCATCAGGCATATGTCCTGCTTGTCTCGAAACTCTTTATTTAAAATGTAAAAATTTAATTGTTTATTACTTACTAGCACATAGTTAGATTAGTAGTAGGTACTAGCGGTGCCCCGAGGTTTCACTCTCATAGTTTCCGTTCATGTTATTTCCCCGAGATCAGGGGAAACCTATGTGCAACTCAATAAACTATTTTATGATACTTGTGTCAATTCAGAAATTTTAACCATGCGCTTTTTGTAGGAAAAATGATTCTGTCATATCACATCTATCAAAACAAATCATTCTTGTCACAGATCCAGAGACTCAACATTTTACACTGTAATTATAAAATAAACATTAAATATGACGACGCAGGATGGCCCAGTATTGTTTTAGACACCATGACGTCGGCTGTGCCAATGTCCTTATTATTGAAGTATTCCATTTCAGGGATAATTAAAACACCCAACTTTACTTCAATCAAAATTCACATATAATCAACATAGATTACAAGAATTTACAATAGATTAGGTGTTTACTGTCCGAGCGCAGAGAAGCAACTGTGTGCGCCGCTACAGCGCGCGCCTTTTTATAGCACTGTGGTGGGGCGATCGTAGAGGGGCGAGTGTTGTGAGTCACTTGTTTACGCCCCGTTCGGAGCGTTGTTCGAGAGATGACGTAGCATGTTGCATTTGCGCCGATAAATACAATAATACTTTAAAACAATTTCCATTAATTACTAAATATGTTTTAAAGAAAAGGTTTTTTTTGTATTGAAATCGGGCCAGGAGGAAGTAATAATTATTATTTAATTAGCTGTACCCTGCCACGCTTCGCTGTGGCACATTGTGATGCAAAAATTAGATAAAAACAAACCTTGATGCGGATTATATTTACATATATCATTCTAAAATTTGAGCTCGATCGGTGCAGAACTTTTTGAGTTTTTGAAGCATACACAAACCAACATAACATTTTTATATATAGAGATTGTACTCCGTAACAAAAGGTCTATATTTCTTTTTTCTTAGATGAAACAATACATGCTCAATACATTTATGAATCGTTAACATTCAACGAGTTCATTTAATGTCATCAATTATATTTTAACAACATATTTTTACATCCAAGCACTAGTCATCACTGTATTATAATGATTAGCTCTCTTGTAATGTTACATAAATATATATTAACGCGTATGAGTACTAAATGGGTAAAAAATACTAATGTAAGTACGTAGTTTGTCATTGACAAATGCTTACTAAAATGTATCTAACAAATTGTGGACATTGGTGCCACCTTTAGCAAAATTGAGGACTATATTGAAATGTATATCTGAATTCTAGAAACACTTGAATATGTATATAAAAATCCATTTTTGAGCTGCTAAAAATGATTCAAATAATACCACTAATCAAAGAATACCACGAAGAAACAAACACATGTCAACACTGTCAAACACTTTTTTGGCAAGCTTTTTCTGGGTTATTGTAAATTCGCCACAAAGTAAATTGGTCACAATTTGTATACTCCATACATTCAAAGTTATCTCGCCACAAGTTATAAAACAACAAATGAACAACGTCACAGGTAAATAAAGTTGTTGTAAATTCGTCACAGATTTTCGTTATATGTAGTGACGTAAAAAACAATTGCCAAACGCTTTCAAAATTCTTCAACAATAACAAGGACATAAAGTTATTCATAACCATAACTCATTACAACACAACCCGTAATTGCTTAGGACTTACATTCCCAACAAATAAATAAAAATAACAACGTTTATAAATCAACAGAAACAAACATGCGAATAAATAAACACACACTCAATAAATAACTTGTATTTACACAATCCAGTGACTTTTAATGTCTTGTAAGCAAATTCACAAAGACAACGGCAATGAATAATATATACCGGAATTAGCGTTCCTAAAATGGTAAGCGCATAGTTTACGCTAGACTCCGCGCAGGCGCAGTGCGCGCGTAAATCAGATTGCATGGACACTGCGCAGTTTGGTACTGTTCCTATTGGGGAATACTTGTAAACGCTAGGTGCGTTGGATACTCGATTTTGATGATAGCTGGTTTTTTAATCAAAAACATAAGTATAGATTGTTTTTTTAGATTTTATTCTATTTATATATAAATGGAGATACGCCATATTGACACACCAAAAAAGGGTGCACAGCAAAAATTTGCAATACATTTCAAAATAGTGCGATAGTGCCTTATTGCTGAAAGTGATCTTTTCTAGGCAACGTTAAAATTGAAAACAATACACGGGCAACTGGACAAGTCAGAATATGGTGAGCGTATAAAGGAAGCAATCAATAATAATAATAAAAAACGGAAAGAAAACCACAATTGTAATAAAAATAGAATAACCTAATACAAAGATAAATTTAAATATTGAAGTATAATATAATATACCTACTAATAAATACTTTTAGCATAATCAAATAAAATAATACATTTAAAAACAGATGTACCTAATAGCAGTTTAAAAGTATTAAATTTATTATTTATGGCGGGTGACCAAAATCCTGGCATTTATTTGGATATCAACTTTGTTATTGATTGTTAAACGTTTAACCAATGTTTATAAATTATTTATTAGATGTATAATAAGCAGTGCAGCGTAGTTGTCGTTGTAAGTTAGTTTTTAAGGTTCTCCTGAAACAAGAAAATAGGTAATCTTTCCAATTCGGTGTTTCAATACTGCAATACCTCTTTTTATTATGTTAATATTGGGTTTCCTCTTGACCACTACTTATCTTAATGTTAAGCGGTATACCGTCAAAGTTAGACTTAGTATACTGTATATAAAAAATAAACAATAGGTATATTAAGATTTTTTTTATTTTACGGTCTCGCCTTACCTGATAAATAAGTAATGCAGTATCTCATATCATTTAGATAGTGGATCTATTTTGAACACTTCATCAAAACTGAAGGTCGCTAAGTTGCAACAAATATGCATCACCCAACCTATAATTGCAGACTTTTAAAAAACAAACTATCAAATTACCTTAAATTGGTTTAGCCTTTTACACACCCACTTAATACCACCTAGTAGCTGTTTGTAAAATTAGATCGTAATACAAAATCAAAGCTATTTTCATGATATTGCTTCTTCCGGATATTAAAAATAACTTCCTGAATTCCATGAAATAAAATAAAATTAATAACGAAAACAATTAAGATATACGAGTATAACTAAACGGCCTGCCATAGTTATCATCTTGAAACAGGGGTTTGTCATCCAATGACTACTTCAAATCCGTAATCCATATATACGCAATGATTAGTAGAACAAACTAATAAACTTGGAGTGTTTTCAAATTGCAATTAGGTTCTTCCAAATAGGCGCACTTCATCGTAGACTGCATCATCGCTTAACATAAGCCAAGATGATGAAACGTGAAACTATCATTTATTTATATAAAAACGTGTTGTCTCTTACTGTAGCAAATAGAACGGGAACAATCTCAGAAATCAAAAGTTTTTTTGTGAGTGTGAGTAAATTGATATTATGTTTAATAAAAATTATCAATAATGAGCCTGTAAACATTACGTCATCACACTACGCAGATACTGCAAAATGGTATACTATAGTATATAGGAACTAAAGTTTGATGTAACAAACGCAATATCTGTAACGCGAATATCAGCAAACAGCAAACCATAGCACCCCGGAGCGAAGCAAGCCGACATCACAGGAGCCACAGTGACCTTTGACATTTCCACATAGGGCGAGATGGTCCGACTTTCACCTTAAACGTCCAATTTACGGATGCCTGTCTACCGGCCAGTGCCTTGAACTAAACTGTCTCAATTAGTGCCCGGATAGATGACCCCGTAATTTCGTCAGGTTATGCCGAGATTGCTGGCGTATTGGGTGCAGGGCTCGTGCTGTTATACGGCAACGGTGATTCAGTGACCCTTTAGGTTGCACTTATGAGCTCTTGTAATGTAAAACGTTATCTAGGTAAAAGGTTTCTTAATAATTTTATATTTTGTATCGATAGCATCTATACGGGCTGAGGTTAACTGGGTAATGCGCACTTTGTTAGATAGAAAGCAGACTTATACTTCATAGCTTTTTAGTATGTGTTTTGTATGCTTAAACATTTATGCACAAAAATATTGGACAGACAGACAAAAAATCTTCTTAACTACTTTCTGAAATGCATAAAAAATATAACAATAGCACAATGACTTGGTGCCATGAATCATGTACTTAATTATAAGTAATTTCTACAAACCACTCACTAACAACAGTAAAAAAATTACACCGTTTCGACTTGAAAATAATTTTAATAATTGAAAATAAAAACTTTGTAAGTCCTTTACATTAAACCTCTATTTTTATAAAACCTCATTTGTCCTGCGGCTAGGAAAACTGAGGCTTTAATCATAAAATGTATGCCCGACATCTTAAATAAATAAATAAATATCTCCATATTAATACAATTTATAGCTTTGAAATATGGCTGTAAACAATTTTGAGCGATAGGACTTTACATGTGTGAAAATTATGTATTTATTAGCAGCGTACCACGGTTTCACCCGCAGAGTTCTCGATCCCGTTTTATTAAAAATAACTTGTGTGTTCTTCCAGACTATTATCTATTTAGGTAGAACAAACTTTCGCGGTTATAAATATTAGTAGGTCAACAAAGAAAAAAAATAAAAAGCAATAAATACACTTATTCATAGCTCAACTACGCCTATTTGAGTAAGGATAGCATCACAACTACCAAACATATCTTTACCAATTCTAAAGGAAGATATTAAGAAAAAAAAATCTAAGAAAAAAAAAGAGTTGTTTAGTTAAAAATCGCATGTTTGTGGCAAAGGCCATCAATTCTTTTTTGACAAATAAATATGAAAATAAATAGATAATACACCACTATTCGTTTGGTACATTTTTTAAGCAACCTCGTTAAAAAAAATCTCGTAACTCACAAACTATCTTCGATCTAAAAAGCTATTATAAATTCCCTAATAGAGAACAAAGAGAGAAACGTCCTTCGCTGAACGTTTTAATTGTACTACAGGCATTCGATATCTGATACAGATCTGCGGCAAGAGGTCACAACTGAGCTTACTGTACTTCATCTGGATTGCATAACTGTGGTCTTATCTATAGTTATTTCTATTTAAAAAGGTTTGAACTCCACGATACGTTCAAAAGGCTTTTTATTTTTTATAGACAAAAAATGCACTAAAAAAACAAAAGGTGTACTTACTAGAAATGCAGAAACGAGCAATTCGAGTGCTAGTCAATATCATGGAAAAGGATGAAGAAGAAGAAGGAAGAATTTTTAAGAATCTACTTATAGGTATACCTACTTACATCTATATATATACTAATATTATAAACCTGAGAGTTTGTAAGTGTTGATGGATGGATGGATGGATGTTTAGATACTCTTTTATTATTTTGTAAATCAAATGTAATAAATATGACGAGTCTGTGTAGCGGCGTATAATTTTTGCGTGTTTAATTTCTGTAATTATAAAGGTATATATACTTATGTAAATGTGAATGTTACTCTGTGAATGTATCCCTGGAATACGGTGGTAAAGCTACATCTATGAATACGACCATTCACGTCATCACAGTTCGATGAGTTAATAATATTACGGAATTATCTTCGAGCGAAGGTAATAAATTACGTGCCAGTTAATTTTTGTGCGTTGCCTCCGTGCAGAGGTCAAGTAGCGTTTTAAATAATTGCTCTAGTGCCAGTAATTGATTGGCATTGTTTGCTTGCTTGATTAAGTGAGGCGAGGTTTGACAAGAACGTAAACTTTGAACTAGAATTGTTTAGGTAATACTTGTAGTTGTCCTTCAGATTTCTAGACATTGTATTAGGTATTTTTAAACTTTTTGCGATTTGAATTCGTACTGAAAACATTTTTTTTTTAACTTTTATTGGTTTACACTTGATCGCCATCTCGCCTGATGTTAAATAAACTTCGAATATACTTGAGTTTTTTTGACGGAAAAGACATCGAAAATGTTTGATGGCTTTTTAGTTTGCTTGTATCTTGAGTAAAATGTTTATATAGCAATTATGCGATTTATTTGCTTGGATATTTTTTTAAAATGCATACAGTAGTATGCATGAATAAAATAGTCTCGTTTTGATATTTGATTTTATTTTTAAGACAAGTTTTACTCTTTCTGCCTTCCTATGCCTTTTGGTATTTTGATTTGCATCCATTCCAAATTTCCATCCTCAGTGTTAGGGGCGTGTTTTTGAAATTGAACTCCTGAAAAAAAAAATTGTATTATCCAACGATAGAATCACACTTGAACCTTTTCAGTGTTTTTTTCCAAGTAGAGATATACAGATTTGGCGTCACTAGTTGTTAAGACTGTGGATAAAAAATTGAGTGTTAACTAGCATGAAAATTTAGATCGTAAATAAGTCCCGTGTTATGTTTGCAATAAAAACCAATATAGTTAAAAAAATACGTCTATCAACATCATCTGTCAACCACCGAACCGTGCTTCTGGACTAGTGTGGTGGACAACTAACTCTTTCCTTGTGAGTGGAAACCTCGCGTATCAGCGGCGGGAACATAATATAGTGAGCAGCTTATGCTGGAAGATTATAAGTATAACACTTTAGGAATGTTGTAAGACAAAGATACAATAAAGGTCAAATCTTCGTTAAAATTAAATAAAAGAAACCATCCATCAACCCACCCGGCGCTAAGGTTTCCAAAATACAGTATCCTACAGTTACAAGAGTTATACAGTTATAGGTACCTATTAGGTATAGTCAACCTTCGCACCAAGTCAGGTCCTAACAGGGAGTTACCTAACTTACCTTTTTTGATGAGCTCGATTATCCGATTTACGTTCAAATTAGAACCACTCACTGGACCAGAATTCGACACTATAAACTTAGCGTCTTGATTTATAGCATCTTCTGAAAAAAAATAGAAATTTTAGAACATCGTTGAGTGCAACCGTAGTCGTACCGTGCTCATTAAATTGTGTTGATAACATGCGAAAAGTTGCGGTTCATGCATGGAAGTGACTGGCACTTCATCAATACAAGTGAAGTACGAGGTGAAAGACTATGCAGTGGGTGACAATGATAAAGCATTAAAAATGATACTGATATAAAAGTGTGTGTGTGTGCATATGTACACACGTGAAGTTATACTCCTTCAATGTATTAGAAGTAGTTATTACTGAGGGCCGACACTGCGTGACGCGGGCGCGGGTGCGATTCCATACAAAAGTTGAAGGCTCCGGGTCCCTTGCACATAGCAAATCATAACAATTACAATTAATTTGATCTTGGTACTCTATTTTACATTTAAATATTAGATGCTTACAATTTTTTTATTTAATTTGTGTTAAATACGTAATTTAGACAAAAAAATCCATGAATTATCCATGAAAAAAATAAAAATAATTAATGCAACAAAATATCAACAATAGTTTTAGACATTACGAACTTACGATAATATCTTTGCACGTATATGAGGGTGTATGTGTGTGTGTGTTAGTGGGTACGTGCACGCACATATGTGTGAATGTGTTTGAAAGTATGAAGTTCACAATGAGCATGTCGCCCATACTATACCACATACATTCACTGGTAAGCATAAGCATACGCATTTACAGGACGAAAAGGAAAAAGACGAAGGCCCAATTTTGTATGTTCCAAGCATAGAAGGGATTCAAATTGTAAGTCAGTAGTGTTTGTGTGCTTTATTTTCTGGCAAATTACATATATTGGGTTGCCTTGATAAACATTTAACACTAATATACATGTTAACATTTGCAAAATGTTTAAAAACTAAATTTCTGTAAGTTGATGAATGAAATTCAGGATAGTTTAGACCACTTTCCAATTAACGACACTGCTGTAAACAAAAGTAAATAAAAAAATATGTCTATCACATTTTATGACTAACCGTTGTGACCCTTATTACCATTTTGCGCAATTGCGTATTCATATTGGCGGTTTTTGTCAATCATTTGAAAGAAAAAACACAAACATATAATATTATTATTTTAAAATAGAAGCTTCCATTTGCGTATCTATCTAACACATTTAAACGAGAAGTATTAGTGGTAATGCATGGGGTTTTGGGGCCTTTAAATCGATCTAGATAGGTTTATTTTTGGGAAACGTCGTTTTTTTCGTGCTTAAGCCGAAGAAAACTCAGGCATCCAGCATCCAGGTACTACATAAATAGTTTCAGATAAATTAAAGAGCTAATGGCTAAATCATCTTATATCATCGGGTGATGACCGTAGTGCAATGTTTGACAATGCGTTGGACTTTTCGTGTTCACAATTCACATAGCTGCATGCACTAATTTATAGTGAGACCTATATCCTTACCATCAGATGCGTGTCTTTCTCGTACCGCCACTGTACATTATAAAATATTTACTATTGATTAACTGTCAGTGGTCATCTATAAATAAGTAGGGTCTGTCAAATTTTTTTTTTGCTCGCATTCGAGTCTCACAAAAGTCGACAAAAGCAGTTTAAATAAATGTATTTATTTAAATGAACGTTTTTAAAACAATAATTGCTTGTCGTACATTTGGGTTAGTATAGGTTTCATTTTGTTAGTTTAATACACACTAATTATTGTGTATGAACTTGAAAATTCAAAACATTTTTTTAGCTCTCAAACTAGTTTAGTTTTATTTTATTTTTAACCCCCGACCAAAAAAAGGGGTGTTATAAGTTTGACGTCGATGTCTGTCTGTCTCTATGTCTGTCTGTCTGTCTGTCTGTCTGTCTGTCTGTGTGTGTCTGTCTGTCTGTGGCACCGTAGAGCTCAAACGGATGGGCCGATTTCGATGCGGTTTTTTTTATTTGAAAGTTGCGGACAAAATGGCGGACAAAATATTTCTTAATATACAACCTACCTCAATATGGGTATCAAATGAAAGGGCTTGACTAGTAGAATACTATACACTATAACAAATTTGAAATCCAAGATGGCCGCCACCACAAAATGCCGAATTGTATTATTTTTTTGACTACTACCTCAATATGGGTATCAAATAAAAGGGATTGACTTGTAGAGTACTTTGAACTATGACAAACTTAAATCCAAGATGGCCGCTACCCCAAAATGACGAAATAAATTTAATTTTTCACTACTCCTTTAATATGAGTATCAAATGAAAGGGCTTGACTAGTAGAACGTTATACAGATAATCCGAGATCCGAGGTACGAGGTAGTCGGGGGTTAGTCAAAATTTTTAATTTTGTTCTTGTGGCTTGCCAAAGCCATGAAATACGGAAAACAAACTTACTATGTAAACTCTTGCTAATTTTTTGCTCCAACTCATCAAGTGCTCTTTGTAACTCATCTTTATAGACAGGTTCTTTAGCGTCCGCTTTCGTCGTGATTTCTGAAATAAGACTTTGAATTAGAATAAATATAAAATGTATTCTTAAGCTTCACTCTTATTTACCAGTTATCCTACCGACAAACAACATTATGCAAACATCACTGAGTTTCAGTTTAAAAGGCATTTTTACGAAGTTTCTAGAAAAATTACAAAACAAAAAGAAAAAAATTGGCAGTCATAGGAATTACCGGTAGAAGTGACAATTTATAACTCAAAATTTGATAGCTTACTTTGGAAACAACGCGGGTGAAACCGGAAGGCGTGGCCATGAGCATGGTCATCTATAAATGCTGACGTGTTTCTAGATGGTCAACGGGAAATGCTGACACATTTCTAGATGGCCAATGGCCATGGTCCCGAGTTTACCTGAAGATTTGTTATCATTCCCGAGCGTGACGCTAGAAATCAATCCACAGCTCACGAAAAATCTGTCTGTAGCGCGCCAAAAGAAGTATTCACTTCAAAAATACATCCCATATCTCCAGGTAACGAGTGCATTGCACTGCCAGACAATGATTTGAACTCTTTTTTGTTCAGCCCTGGGAAGTGCCAGGTATAAACCTATAAACCAGACTATTTAGTTTCTTCGAGTGACCAATGTTAAGTGATTGTGAATAAAATTAAATGAAAATGGTTTAACACTTTAAATCCAAGATATTGTCATATTTGTTTTGACCTTTGGCATTGGCTATCCACGAGTGCCAAAACTGACCCGATTTTCAGAACTCTCTCTTGCTCATATAATTGTGATAAGACTAAAGCTGTAAATTATATTTTGCTTACAGCGATACAAAACCCGTTTACTTCAGCACAAAAATGAAAATATCAGTTTTCAAGCAAAATAAACCTCGTAAAAATCAAATTATTTCTTTAGAACCTACGACGCAAAGATTCATAAATACTTAGGCCTATTGTAAATCCTCAAAGCATACATTTGTAGATACTTCAAGTGAATAGCAACCTCTTTTGAACTTTGGAAGTTAGAACTGTTTTCGCAGATACAAAATATAAAAAAAAAAATCTCCTTACTTTTCCCCACAGTCACTTGTGTCTCGGGTGTAGGCGGTGGATTTGTGGCCAATGGATAAGTTGATGGCATCATCGGAATGACTGCTCCATCATCATCTAACTGGGTAACTTTACCTGAATTATAAAATAATAGCTAAATAAAGACTAATCGCCTATTGTAGTTTTGTATTGTATTGAGTAGATTCTATTCCCGTAATTTACGTGCGATAAAAATAGCTTGTATTATTTGAGACGTAATCTAATTCTGCGGATAAACTATCAATCTTTATACAGATCTGATGGAATTTAGTACAATTGGATACAGGAATAATTGGATTCAGCTACTTCGTAATTTTTTCTATTGTTATCGCTAGGGAAGCTCAATAAGCAGTTATATTAATAAAGAATAAATGTCTTTTGATTACGGTTAAATATGTTTAAAATGAAAAAAATCCATCACACTGTAACGGAAGGTGCGCGGGAACTTGTATGAAGAAATATGTAATAAAACCTATTTAAAAACATAATATTGTCCCAGAACTTTGCTTTAAATAAAAATTATGTATATTCCTATTTCACGCGCATATTTAACTACTTCAAATATATAGGACTTTTTTAATTAACCTGAGCGATCTGTGTTCCCATGACTGGAACTTGGAATCTCCTTTCACTAGGAGGGACAGGGAGAGCCATGAAGAGAGTCTTATATTTAACTCTAGAGTCTCGTATTATCCACCGCTTGAATCTTCTATTCTTTCCCTTTGCCGTCGAAACCACTGATGATGACAAACTAATACATCATTTTTTTATTTATTTATTTATATATTTTTTAAATAAAGAGTGACGAGACGATCAGGACATGTGCCTGATGGTAAGCAACATGCCTGACACATAACAGCACAGTGACACGCAGCTATTGGAACATGAAGAGTCCAAATCATTACCTAGCACTGCACTGCGCTCGTCACCCAGAGATCTAAGATCTTATATCTCTAAGCCCTGTAATTTCTCTGGAAACATTGCCCTTCAAACCGGAACACAGTAATGTTTGCACACTGCTTGGCGGTAGAATAACTGGCAAAGGTGGGGTACTTCCCCAGGCGGACTCTGCCAAGAGTCCTACCACTACAAAATTTCAGCATTTGAGAAAATATTTAGAGGCGCGGGATCATTCATCATTCAATGATTTATCATTCTCTTACTTTAAAAGTTACAGGTGGGACGCACACTCACACACACACATTTTACCACTTGGGCAGTGTCTCACGCAAATTATTCGGTATAGAAAAAAATATATTTTAGAAACCTCAACCTTATTTTTAAGACCTATCCACATAAACCGTACACGTATGGGTTTGATGAAAAAAAAAATTTTTGAGTTTCAGTTCTATACATAAATGAGGCACCCCCAAAATTTATTGTTGTTTTTATATCTTAACTAGTGGCCCGCCCCGGCTTCGCCCGTGGTACATTATTATTTCCGGCAATTATTCGTATTTTTCTCTGCATAAAAACCATCCTTGAACTTCAACGCACATTTGAAAAAAAGAATTGTCCAAATCGGTCCAGGTATTGTTGTGTTATGCGCTTACCAACAAATTTTACGATTCATTTTTATATTATAGATGTATATAAATCTCGTGTCACAATGTTTGTCCTCAATGGGCTCCTAAACCACTTATGCGATTTTAATCAAATTTGGACACCGTGTGTAGATGGATCCAACTTAAAAGATAGAATAGTTTTTATTTCGATTAATAGGCTTTATGTGACCATATCCGAGCGAAGCCGGAACGGGCCGCTAGTTTTTGTATAAAAATCTAAATGCGGTTTACAGAATACATCTACTTACCAAGTTTCAACAGTATAGTTCTTATAGTTTCGGAAAAAAGTGGCTGTGACATACGGACGGACAGACAGACAGATATGACGAATCTATAAGGATTCCGTTTTTACGTTTTACGGAACCCTAAAAACCAAAATATTAAAAATCTATTATTCTACTAAAGTATTATGATATGAATGTATGTAAAAAAAATAGTTTATTTAATGGAATATAGCGTTTGTCTTTATATCTATGTAATGTATGTTCGAGTATGTAATATATGTTTATTATTGCGATATTTTATTTGCATGAGATATTAAGTACCGTAAAGAATGCGTTTGTGATTAAATAAACTGATCAGAGAGCTACACATAGGGATCCCAATTAGGGATACTTTATTTTATAACATTTAATGACGGAATGAGCCGCATGCAAAGCAGCACTCTTGCCCATCAGAGCACAATGCTATGCAGTTTTTTGAACATGAAGAATCCAAATCACTGCCTAGCACTACACTGTGCTTGTCACCCAGAGATATAAGTTGTTTTATCTCTTTTCCCACTGATTTGGGTGGGAAAACTCCCGTTTAAATCGCAACACAATTTGTGCACATTATTGCTTGGTGGTAGAATAACTGGCAAAGGTGTGGTACTTCTCTATGTGGACTCTGCTAGGAGTCCTACCTACACCTACAGAATGTTACATACTTAGAAATTAAATAAGAAAAACATCATTGTGTGTAGAGTTGTTTAGAGCAAATTAAAGGTTAGCTGTTAGTCATTGTTATTCGCAATGGCTTTAATGCGCTGCTATAAAAATACGAGGCTAAAGTTTTGTGTAGTGATATTGTGTACACTTGATACTATAGTGTAAAGATACGTGCCCATATCAAAATTCGGATTATTTTTCCACTCACTTTCATCTCTGAAACGAACTGAAACAACAAAAGTTAATAGATAGTTATCGTTTATCGTAATCCGTGTAATCTAAAAAAATAGTATAAAATTGTTTTCAACGTTGCATAACTGCTGCAAATAGTTTAGAGTTACAAAAAAGAATTAAGTCGATAATCCATTATTACATACCGTCTTGCTTATGAACAGGATGGCTAGTTTTCATTTTGACAATATTGTTATTTGAATTTATGGGTGTTTACAAAAATTTTTTTTCATCAAAAGCTCAAAATTATGTCGTGGATTTGGAGGAAAAAACACGATATCCAATTAAAACAAAAAAAAATATTTTTGACTTATGTACACAGAAGTTAAATAACTTTCTGAGATCATATTGTGGCGTGGAACCCTTATGGGTTCGGCGCCGGATATGAATCGTCATGTCAAAAAAAAATTGAATCTACCCTCAACATTTTTAGGTTAGTTTTGACAAAACATATCATAAGTAAAGGCATATCAATAAAAAAAAGTTCGCAGCAGCTATTAAAAAAAACTATAAACTAGTGAAATAAATGAATAGAATTTCTCTTAATATTTTGTTTTAATGATGGGTTGAAAGAGAACATAGAAATCAACTGCGATTTAAATGATTAGTAACTCTTGATGTTTTTTACAACGGCCACATGAGAAGACTGAAGAAAATACGGTTGATGGCATTGGTAAATGAGAAAATATACATTTCCCCCATTTGTGATTCAAAAATTGCAGGATTGCAACACTAACCGTATCAGCAGGTTTATCCAAACTACACTCCGCTGTGCATACATTGATTTATGAAAGGTTTTCTCGACGCCGATGGCCAAAAAATAATTTAGAACGCGATTAAGTTCTGTAGTTTGCTGTTGTTTTTTCTTTAGTTTTAAGCGAAAATTTAGAAATAGCAATGTCAAAGCCAATGCAGTTTGACATAGATTCCCTGGTCAAGTTTACGAACAGACAAGAAAAAAATACCGTTGACAATTTAGGATATTTTTTGTCAACGGTTGTCAATTTGTTAAATAGTGTTAATGATGTGCATATGAAAATGATTAAAAAAGACCGCAATCCCACAACAATAATGAACTGAACCCTAAACTGGGGCGATGCTACCTGCGTCGCCCCAGTTTAGGGTTCAGTTCACGTCGGTCAAATACCTACTGATCGTTATCGTTTCTAAGTTCCTACTTAAGCAGTACTTGGGGTGTGATTGGATGCAGCAATGACTGCTACTCGGAACTGGTCTAGAAATTGGTACTAGCAGGTGCTAATGTGTGAATCCTACCATAATAATTGAAATAAGCTCTTCGATTGTATGTTGGCAACGAGTAACGGACAGGGACTGTCTCAATGTGAGTATCGTTTATAAACGAGGAACGACGAATTTATCACTAGAAAACATAAAAAGATTTTTTTATTTGATAAAAATTTGATAAAAATAATTAATTACATACCCACGTTGCCGCTGTGAGGCTTGCGTAAATGAATCTTTCTTCGAGAAAGTCTTCGTGAAATGTGATGTACGGGCGGTCCTTGCATGTCCACTTGTATTTCAAGTTCATGGTTTGGAAATTTTTCTACAATAAAAATATCTTTAAATTTGAATTAAATCAGGTTTTAATAAATTATCAATAAATCTACTATATAGTTTTTTTTTTTGAGAATTTATGAACATTAAATCTTTGCAAAATCAGAATTGACGTGAATTCTAATATTATAAAAAAATACTACTCATGTCTATAGAGTCGTAATAGATAATTGCTGATCACATTATCCAGACATTATGTCAGAATCAGCTGTTTTATTAATTAAAGCATGTTTATCGGACTTAACAGTTTCAGAAGGCAATGAACCTTCTGATAAATGGAAAATTAAAACTTAGCTTCAAAATATTCTTCTAATATTATAAATGAGAATCACGTGGGAACGGGTTTTCGGATTGGATTGACATTTGGAGCGTATCTAACTACGCTAGGCTAAGGCTTATGATATCACATAGGCAATTTTTTATTGCGGAAAAGTTACGGAAGTGGGAAACCTCTTAGATAAATCCACAGGTGTGTAAATCCAATGCTGTTTTACTCACGTAAAATTTGACATCATTTTGATAAGAAGGTTGGATGTAGGGTGAACGACAATAAAATATGCTGCACATTTTGAAAATGATATAAAACTTTAATAATGTAGATATTGTATTAGCCACTGTAGTCATTGTTCAACATGTAAGTTTACAAATAAATGAACAAAACAATGTAGTATTTACCTGACAAAGGCTCTATATAACTTTTGATTAGTTTGGCCACATCTCTGTTCATAACAACATCGTGGACTGCAACTGTTAAATAATTTGATCAAAATTAAATCAAAATATAACTGACAATGACGTAAAGCGACTTTAACACACCTCTACGGCAATAGCAACCACAAACGAAAGTAGCAAACATGAACAATATTCTAACAAAAAACATTGCTTTAATATTCGTATTCCTGTCGAAAATACAAAAAATATATTTTATGTATTTACCGGTAATAAAATTGAAACAGTTGAAGTTTTAGTACGTGGTAGTTAAATACAAAGGTTGTTACGTTCGTATAAGATTATAAAACAGCATTCAAGAACGTAAGTGTGAGATTTTACTAAAACAAATAACGTGAAATTTACAAGAGTGCCGATCCATTCTATGCAAAACAGTCATATCAACAGGTTGAAATAATAAGGCCTAAACACCCCCTGCATGGCTAGAGGGTCACTTCTATTTCGGTACCGAGGTGGTCACGATGTATCTTGGGTCCAGATGCGTCGGTGACGGAGGTTTGCCCAATAGGCCCTTCTATTGGGCAAACCTCCGGAGGTGGGCAAGCCACGGTGGGTTTCGTTGTGGAATGCGTGAGCGGTACCACGTTACCGCCGCAAACGGCAGAGTTGGAACCCTGTGGAGGTTTTAGTCGGTAGGGGCACCAAGTCCATCCGTGGTGTCGAGTCCGACATAGTCCGACCGTTTCCCCCAGGCGGTAAGTATGCGACGAATTCATTTCCTTCACGACAAAAAAAAGGAGTCATCTGTGCCCCAGCAGTGGGAATTCTTTGAGCTGATGCAATACGATGCGAGTAATACTAGGTATAATTAAAACTAATTCTCAAAGCCAATTAGAGGGAAAACGACACGTATAAAATTAACGATAACAATAATAGTAAGTTCATAACATTGAATTTATGTTATTAATGACGAAAATGTATGTTATGAAAAAATGCATTCCCTCAAATCAACATGGAAATTAATAGGACATTGCAGTAGATTTCATTAACTTAGACTTCTAAATAACACAAATTAGATCTCATTCAAATTCAGTCAAAATAAATGATTTTGTCCATTGAACAACAGACATGGGAATCACACGTCAAAGCTCAAATACCCAACTACTGCGAAGGTTGATCCTTATCTCGAAACTTGGATAACAATGCGGTAGTAGGTATATTATTATATCGTTTTATTTCACTAAACGTTTTGGCAGTCACTTATTATATTTTAGTAGCAGCAATGAAACATTTTATGGGAGCAATTAGTCGCAATTGACAAAACAAAAGCATTAACGAAAACTGTAATGTTTCTCAATAACTTACGTCAGCGACCAAATTCAATGACATCCTTAAAATTAACGACCAATTAACATGAATATCGCAATTAGAATTGAACATTACCAATTAATGTGAACTTTGAATTTACTTTTACAAATAACATACGTTCGATGGATTGCCACTGTATTCTGATTCAATTGATACGCCGTTTCCAAATTATAAACTCATTTTCAACTTTGAGTTTTACTTATAGTTTGGATGTTCTGAGGTGAACTCTCTTAATTTTTTCTCGGGATTGTGAAGTACATATATTTGATATTTTTTCTAAATGATTTTACCTGCTACGTTGTTCGTCTATAGTTTGGAAATTTCAATTGAAAACGACCATACTCCATTCGCCACTACAAGGAATTTTTGTAGTGGTAAGAACTCTTTGCAGAGTCCGCCTGGGAAAATATCGTAACTTTGACAGTTATTCTAGTAATGTAAAATGATCAGTATGTTCTAGTTTGAAGGGCAGTTTTTCCTGAGAAACTACAGGGTATAGGGAGAGCAAGCAGCTATATTTATATGCCGGGGACCACCTTGATGAAAACACATGTCTAGGGGACGCGAACCCTCGATCGCGCCACCCGAGCCGAGTCTGCCCCGTACCACACCGGCATACTAAGACGTCCAAGTTGGTGCACGTGACTGCGCCTGTAGTTTATAATTGTTGTCTTCCCCATGAACTCAGGAAGGAACCTTCAAGAGGGTCGTATAAGCGTAGGCTAAGCAACTGGATTGTCGACCACGCTTTCTTTAAGTTTGACGAATTTTAAAATATTAAAGTATATACAATTTATAGACCTCAAATGTAAACTTACCGATTAGCTGTGTTGTTGCGACTCAATCCCATTTTATGTATGACATTTATAGGTAAACTACATATGATTATTTTTTGCTTGTTTGATTTTGACAAGGTTATCTCTGGACTTTCATCACTTTATAGAGAATTCAGAAGAGGTTATTGTAGGTAAGTAGTAAGTTTTGTAGCGGTAGGATTCTTGGCAGGGTCCACCTTGGGTACCATACCTTTGACAGTTATTCTACCACCAAGCAGTAATGTGCAAACATTACTGTGTTCCGGTTTGACAACACAACAGGACCGTTTGTTCCGGACAACGTTTTCAGAGAAATTACAGGGCTTAGAGATATATAATATCTTAGATCTCTGGGTGACGAGCGCAGTGCAGTGATAGGGATAGGCGATATTTGGACTTTTCATGTTCCAATAGCTGTGTATCACTGTGCTGTTATGTGGCAGGTAGTATGTTGCTTACCATCAGACGCATGTCCTGCTCGTCTCGTCATTCTTATGTCATAAAAAACATACTTATGTTAAATAACCTCGAAAAACGCAAATGAGATATTGAGCTTGGGATTGAGATGGGGCTTAGCTTGAGACTAGATTATCTCTGGATTTTCATCAGTTTATGGATAATTCAGTACAGGTTATTGTAGGTAAGTAGTAAGTTTGAATGTAGTCCAGTCTGCATTCATGTAGGCAGTAGAGGCCAACTCACACAAAATGCCATAGGTCTCTTTATAAAAAAAATATGTCTTCTAGCATTGTAATTTCGGTTTGTTGATAAACGACTTCACTTAACAATAAAGGTATAGTGAGTTAAATACAGTCAATGCTAATTAAATTCAGTATTAATAAAACGCCTAATACATGTTTAGTGTTTTGAATACTTAAACATTATCTTCCAATCGTTATCTTGGATCAGAAGTCATTCTTAAATTAATGAGTTCATTTATTTGTATGGTTAATAAATGTTTCTTCCGCAGTTGAGTCGAAGGCAAAGTTCAGGGCTGGTCTAAAAAAATGCATCTATTGTATTAAAATGCAATGACAGACACTACTACTGAGAATAAATAGAGATGTATTTATTTTTTATTGTGTTCATGTTTTGCCACTAAAAGCAGCAGAACCAAGTAGGTACATTGGTATATTTTTAACCAATTTCAAAAAAAAAGAAAAGAAAGGAGAAAGTTCTCAATTCGGTTGTATGATATGTTTTTTTGTATGTACCAAATGTAATCCGATAGCGCCGCCAATGGTGTATTGATTTGATGTTTTTTTTTTGTTTTGTATATTATAGTTAAGACGTAGTTTCTTATAAATATCTCGATTTAGATATAATTTATGTGTGTGACAGTTTTTGAAATATGAACAAAAAACTAGATTATACTTTAATTTATCTGAATGACTGATGTTATTTGCACCTTCCTGCTCCACTCTTTCATCTATTAACCGCATTTTTTTATTTTTGTTTAAACATTTCCATATCCAACGTTTATTAATGCAAAGTCATAAACATAAATTATCGTGCTGCTATGACATTTAATTTCGTTTGTTGGTTATTTGACACAGCAACTGTCCAAATTGTCCATACTGTTTGGAGCTGGCGTGCGGGCACGGATCCGGTCGGACTACCGCCGGACTCCGCACACCACCACACCCGGAGCAAGCCATCAAGAAGAGGCCTGCCAAATAACGGACGCTCCTATACTCGAGACGTCCTCTTACTGGCGTGCAACACGGGTCCGGTCGGACTAGCACCGGACTCCGCACACCACCAGAGCAGGCCATCAAGAGGAGGCCTGCTAACCAAGTCAGACAAGCGTTGAACAATACGTTGTTAAGCGCTTGCACTGGCTTCTCTGGCAACTGTTAGTTTATCGACACTTCGATAGGCTAGCAATTGTACAGCAACGTTTGGTTGCTCAGCTTTCAAAATTCATTCGAAGCGATTGAGAGGGATAGATTGAGTCTTTCTTTCTTATTTGTACATCCGTGGTACAGCCAAAGTGTGGACAAACTAGTAAACTGCCAGTTTCACTATTTTCTGAGAGATATATTCTGGAACTTTTCAAGGTCAGAGTCAATACGTATCTGCTACTCAGAGTGAATAACTCGTTTGCCAAGAAATCAAGTCTTTCACAGTTTGATGAAAGTCAAACTACATACCCTAGGTATGTATATACTATATATAGATTAATGAAATGTCTGTTAAGGTAGCACTCCACAGTTTATAACTGTACGTATACATAAAAAAAAGTACTGTCAAACCACTTCTACAGCTCCAGATATCCCTATTTTTTTCGGAAAGCGTCATAAAACCAAAATTAGCCATTAAAAATGAATTTCTGACTGAGTATAGAGTATATTTCAAATAAATGCCTAGGGAATCGCTATAGGTATTAAAAGTTTTCACGGAACAAGGACAACATACCAGTTCCATTAAAACATAAATATGATCTTCTACTTCGTGTACGTTCGGAAAATAGAATTTAATGAGAAATCGATAACGTTTATTATTGGAGAAATTATTGTTCTCGTGGATCTCGATAGATGTCGTTATTTCAAAATATAACTCGCATTGTTGTTATCAAATGAGCACTGCGACAATCGTGAGATTTTCTCGAATGCGATAAGTAATACTTATATTTATGAGGATTATTAAAAAATAATTTAATAATACCTAATATTAATTTTTCAGGAAAAATTCACTCGGGCAACGCATTTCACAGCCTAGACGTTGATAAAAATGTAGGATCAAACCTTTTCGTTCGACCCTTTGGAACGTCAACCATGAAACGATGTTGCTATTTTGAACTGCGAGCAAGTGTGTTGCTTTCGCTACGGTTTATGAAATGTGACCTTACTCGACATTTTAACTCTTCGTATTGATTCAAATAGTTGCGAGGTCTATTGCTGTAATGGACTGGGTATATTGGATAATATCGGAGGTTCATCTTGATCCTCAACAAAATAATACTCGTTATAAGCCTATTTAATAAGCCAGTGGTTTATAAAATCATCTCCAGGTTACTCTGTGCATGTATGTGTATCACATTTTAACTCACCAACCCATTATAACAAAGGTTCATATAACCCGCTGCTATCTTCGCTTCTGGCCTTACCATTACCATAGCGCTGTAAAAGGAGAGATTTTAAAACGGGTGCAATATCTGACTAGATTAGAACGTTATTTACATTATCAGTGACAGTTTATGGGCATAAGGTGCATCCAAAATGGTCCGCGGTGGTCAGCATCGTGACCGAACGCGACCCGTTAGGCTGAACATTAGAGATACAATCACTAGGCAAAGAGGCGAATGAATACAGTATTACTGGTTGCTCATGTTGCGAGCCAAATTGAGTCGAACTAAATTTTTTAGATATATATAATGTAAAACAAGGGATAACAAAAAATACCGTGGCTGACTCGAGTTACTTACGTGAAATAACTATGGACTTTTCGAGTCACTAACGTCTTGAATTTATTTATAAACCGACGAATAATGCTTGAAGTTATCCAAGTCGACGTGTATATTTTTTTTATATATGACCTGATTGTTCTCGCATAACTTTTTACAGAACAACCCGCTTTTATTAGTTATGTTTTATTGGATAAGGTATAATACCACGAAATAGGCCCCGTATAGGTACATTTCATCGAAATTGGTATATCATTTTGAAATATTAACAAAAACTAAAATTTGCTTAAATCTGGATGACGTATTCGCAGATTTCACAATTACGAACTATGAGAATTTTGTTGTGTGTTAGTTTAATTTTAAATTGAATTAAAAAAGAAGGAGTTATTCAATCTGGCAGTCACATTTTTTATGAATTCTCCCCAATTTGTCTGGCCTGGGGGCTTAGTTGGTAGTAAGTTTGCCTGCGAAGCTGTTGGTCGTGGGTTCAACCCCTACCCAGTGCAAATATTTGTGTGATGTATTCAAATATTTGTACTGTGCCTGGGTGTTTCTTATGAATAATAAGTATGTATTTAAAAATATATTAAGTATTATATCAGCTTTCGCAATTTTGAAAATTTTTTGACCAAAACCAAATAAGTTTCGAAATTTTCAGCTTAGGTGACTTCAACAAAACTCTGCGATACGAAATCGAGCTTATGTCAAGTTTTTTCATTGTTAACGCAAAAACGGCAAGGTGTTATAAATAACATGTATCTACGTAATAAAACGCTTTCACAAAAAATAATGGGCTTATTAACAGATTTTTGAATCCTGCCCAAACTCTAAGTATTCTCAGATAAGATAATAAGATTAGTGAGTAATTGTAGTTGTACAATGTACATGTTAGGTATACATTAGCAATGAAGAAAAACATCTTGAGAATCAAACAAGCAACTGAAATCTTGCGGGTTCTACCACGTGATCTTGTACCTTAGGGCCCTTTCACACAGACCGGCTCGGAGAGGACAGCAGATTCTTATTTCGTTGAAAACAGAGATTTTAGTTTTTGTAGTAAGGTTTATTTTTTGCATCTGCACTGTTTATGTCATTAAGAATGCTTGAAATGCGCTTGGTGTGAAATAATAAGAGGAGCTGACCGGTTCCGATAGCGTACTTTTCTCGTTCGCGCAGCTGTTCGGCTCCGATTGGATGCTCTTTCTTGCTCACGCAGCCGATCGGCTCTAATCGCATGCTCTTTCTCGCTCTCGCTCTTTTTTGCCCATATTTGTCTCCGCTTGCGCTTTCGTTTGTTTTGTTCTGCTTCAAACAATCTTGCTAACAAAAATATTTCTTCATCGGAGCTATCTAAATCCATGTTCCGAGAAGCACACGTTAACACCGAAAACAAAACTTGAACTGCGTGGAATACTGGTATTGCCTTCGTAGTGTATCCACCCGGCTCCCAGAGCAACCGATCGGCTACGAGGGCATCCGATCGGCTGCGAGCGCATTTGACCGGCTCCGAGCGCATCACGCTTTCAGATAGCTTCCAGCCGGTCTATGTGAAATAGTTGGCAGCTCCGCTCCGACTACTCCAAGCCTGTACGATCCGGTGAAAAGAAAAATGCTCGCCGATGCTCTCCGAGCTGGTCTGTGTGAAAGGACCCTTATGAGATAACGCTCGAGTCCTGACTGCAAGTTTTTTGTCAAAGCTCCTTACTTAACTTAAAACTTATATTTCCTACATTAAAATGTTACAAACACAACAATAGGTTATTTAAGGTAACACGATCACCTAATGCTATTTACTTAAGTAGGTAAGTACTGCTAAGGTTTTAGGAATTTTATTTATCGCTTAACATACTTCTGTCACTTACAAGGCATAAGTAACTTAAATAACACTTTGTATTTTTACAAATATATATTTTTACATTTAACATACATATTTTTTTAATATATAAAATCTTTCCTTTAAGTTTTTCTTAAATTTTTGAAAATAAATAAAAATCACAAGGCGCGAGGTCGGGGCTATACGGCGGGTGACCCAGTAATTCAACGTTTGATGTTGCCAAATAGTCGATCGTTCGCTTGGCGGTGTGCGATGAGACGTTGTCGTGGTGAAGGAGGATCCTACTGCGAGGTCGTTTCTCTCGAACTTTTTCCAAGACAAGTGGCAAACAATTGGTAGTGTACCATTCTGCAGAAACTGTTTTTTGATCCTCTAACACAATTGTTGCGAAATGACCTATCGTTCCGAAGAACGAGGCCACCATTTTTTTCCCCGCACTTCGATCTCTCTTCACTTTAGTTGGCAACTCCTCGAAAGGAAACACCCACTGAGCAGATTGTCTTTTGGTTTCAGGATCATAACAGTAAATCCAGCTTTCGTCACCTGTTAGTATGTCGAACACAGCATTTGAGTCACCTCCGTTAAATCTTTCAATCAATTTACGGCACCAATCCACACGATGGAGTTTTTTGAGCCTCAGTCAAATTATGAGGTATCCACCGGGCGAAAAGCTTCCTAACCGCTAAATGTTCGTGTAGGATTTTGTGCACTTGACTCATACCGATGCCTAAGCTTGTCCGAATCTGCTGATAGGTCACTCTTTTGTCAGTCTCTATCATACGCCGCACAACACAGATGTTATCTTCAGTCGTCGCCGTAGAAGGCCGTCCCTCACGTAAATCATCAGTGAGATTAGTGCGACCACGTTTAAACTCATTAAATCAGTTGTAAACAGTTGCACGAGATGGGGCTTCATCGTGAAAGGCCAATCGTAGTCTATCATAACTTTCTTGTTGACTTAAATGACATCGAAAGTCATAAAAAATTATTGCACGAAAATTTTCTCGTGTTAAATTCATGTTGACGTGACACAGACAATTTTCAATTTGCCGCCAAATCGTCAAACAAATGACAAATGAATGAAGTATATACTCAGTAATATTGGCAAAGAGTTCTATTTTCAAATTATAGAATTATTTTTTTATTATATTGTTTATAAGTGGCCAGTTCTAAGAACTTTCAGTTTGACCCTCGTATTTTAGGTTTTTTTTTAAGTATAAAGGTTTAATTATGTTACGTTTCAGGGATACAAATGTCTAGCCGATAATTAAAACTACTTAATCTGATCTTGCTGCATCGTTTGTACTTCTAGTATGTTCGTAGACAGAATTTGTAGCTTCGGTAGCATTCCAATTTTTTCTAAATATTTTATACATTAATTTCGGTGGAAGCATGTCATGAGTAACCCATTTAAGTGGTTCTGAAACAAAAAGAAATTGGTTTCAAAAAACAGGTAAGCATTTCATAAATTACCATCATATTTGAGTAGTCTGCATGAACATCGGACCACTTTTCGCAGAGTAATTTGTATGGCAGAAATGTAAGATTATTTCAAATAATGCAAATTTATAAAAATATATATAATACGTACCTCCTGATCCCACTGGTGGTGGGTAAAGGGACGGCCGAAAGTTATTTTGGCTAGCCGTATTGCGGTGTACTGGAGCAGAATCAACGGGATAGTGGTGGAATTCTGTGGAACAGAAAATAGAAAGAATCTCAGAGCCAGGGGCTTATTTTGGTCTAGTCAGGAGAATGGCGACTTCCAATACGGAGCCCTGGGTGAAAATCCCACGCGCACCACAGTGTTTTCACAGTCATGTGCGGAACGCTGCTGACTTAAAACGGTTTGTTCTAGAAACTATGTTTCTAGAATCTTTCTAGGTCGTATGTATGTCATCCACTAACTTGCACTGGGCCAGCGTGGTGGATTATGACCTAGACTCTCCTCTTGCAAGAGAATGCTCCGAGTCCCACCCGAGCGGGAACATTTAGAGGGCTGTCTATGCTTATTTTGGGTTTTACCACTATCCTGAGTGTAAACAACAGAAGAATTTTCGGTACCCTTAATCTCATCGAAATAAAAAAAAGTATTGTCCAATAAGGGAAAGTTTTTTTATTGTACTCCACACCACGTTAAAAAAAGGAAAAAGACGGTCTAGCACAACTCTTTCAATGACCAAAAATAAGTAAATAATGGAATATTGTTTGCCCTCGTACCTTAGTTGGCAGTAACTCTGCTTGCGAAGCAAACGGTCGTGGGTTCGATCCCCACCAAGTCCAAATATTTTCATGATGAATACAATTTTTTTTAAAGTGGCGGTACGAGCAGGACGTGTGTCTAATGGTAAGCAACATGCTTGCCACATAACAGCACAGTGATGCGTAGCTATTGGAACAAAAATATTCCAAATCATTACCTAGCACTGCACTGCGCTCGCCACCCAGAGCTACAAGATGATTTATCTCTATGCCCTGTAATTTCTCTGTAACATTGCCCTTCGAACCAGAGCACAGTAACGTTTGCACATTACTTCTTGGCGGTAGAATTGGCAAAGGTGCAGTACTTCCCCAGGCGGACTCTGCAAAGAGTTCTACCACTACTTAATACATTGGGAGTCAGATGATTTTGTGCGTGAAATATGCACCAATATGTATTATTATTGTTCGTCATTTACGATTTTGACTTCAATATCTACTTACACTTATTTTTTTTAGAATATTTAAAATACCTTTTGGATTTCCGCACGGCGGATGGTGAAATGGCTGGAAATCGTTCCGGCTAGTTTTAGAATATAGTCTCCAGATAACAAAGGTTGGATGAGCTTGGGAGCCTGTGAATATAATATTATTAAATAATAGTGAAATATTCAAGAGTTGTATATTATCTCCAACACAACGGTTGTGGTAGGTCTTATACGAAGGCCTTTTATGATATCGCTGGTTCAGTTGATGTTTTGTGAGATGATGTTCGCCTCTCAGACATATATGGCAATAACCAAGATTACTAATAAAATATTAAATAGTCTGTTAGGTAGATTGTTGTAGATTGTTTTTTGCCAAAATAAACGTTATTTCATTTCTTTTTTTTTCGGTTTACTAACAATTACTGACAAATATATTTATGTACTGTGTTCAGAAGTTTCCCGTGACGTCACTTTATGGTACAATTTCTATGATAGAGTGACGTTACAACCTTCACTGCCAGTTTGATGACCAATAAATACATTTATCAATTTTTAGTCATTTATTAAAAAAAAACACGTGCTCCGTATTTTTCTATAATCTAGCTGATAGACTTATTAAAACGGTATATTTTTACAGATTTTTAACACATCGTGGATACCCTTGCCAAATTCTGAATTTTGTTCCAAATGTAACGTAACACAGAAAGCGGTAACGAAATATCGTAGTAGGCTGACTACACAAAACCATAACGAAGTCTGTAATGTTTTTAAAATAAATAGACAGCCTCTTCATTGATGAAGTCGGTTTAAAATACATACATTTTACGAGGTGCACTGCAAATATGAAAGCAGTTGCAGAACTTAACTCATAGACGATTCATTAAAAACTTTTACCTGGATAGGATATTTTTTTTACGACACGCGAAAACGAGGATTTATGACATGACACACTACATGATACAAAAGCCAATGTTTTAACTGAACATTAAACATTTTAGCTTATTATTTATTCCAGACTATAATGTGTGTGCTCCAAATTTCAACCCGATCCGTTCTGACGCCATTGAGCCAAATACATTCAAACATCTTAACTTTCGCATTAATAATATAAGTAGGGTGTGTATTTTTATGTTGACAAAAAGGCAACCTCCTCATTAATGAAGCCTAAAAATTCCTAAATGTCTTTTGCAAGATACAATCCAAATTAATATGGAAGCGGACGCAGGGCTCGATTCCTAAACAATAAATACATGGACCATTTTACCGTTACCTGCATAAGATTTTCTTTTAAAAACGCACAAAAATGGCGATTTTTGGTAATATATACCCACAGCACTTGATACAAAAGTCAACACTGTTAAGAAAGCTAGGAAACATTTTTTTACGGAAACCAACATATTTGAGGTTAAGTAGTCAATCAAATCACAAACATTTATCTCAATTGTTAATATGCATTCGACAATGCCAATCCCGTAAAGATAAAAATGCCGTTCTAAGCATTTATTTTGCAAAATAATTAATTATTAGAGTAATTAATCAATGCACAAAACATAAACAACCGCAGGCTTACAGTGCTACTAACAATCTGTCATTGCATTTGATTATTCATTAAAAGGAGAATAGGAGGTATTGGTTTTCTTTGTGATATTTTCTGAGTCAATGAGGCAAATATCGTAAATATGATTTGTAAGTATGTAATAACTAAAATTAAATGTACAGGATTACGCAGAACACATATTTTATATTAAGACGAAACGCCTTCTATACTCATTGTTTTCGATAAACCTCGGTTCTTTCTTCTTTTTTCCATTCCATTCCAAATTAAATCCAAATCCAAAGATTTTTATATGTTTGTGGCAGCTGAATCTTTTCGCTACTTTACCAACACAATAGCAAAAGTTTTTTTTTTTTTAAATAAAAAATGACGAGACGAGCAGGACATGTGCCTGATGGTAAGCAACATGCCTGCCACATAACAGCACAGTGACACGCAGCACAGTATTTATAATTACTACTAAAACTCCACGCTTTCGGCTTAGTACACATGTTCCCCGTAACTCTTTATACGAGCTCATACCTACGTACATTTAAGTTGTGCAAAAGGAACAACGCATCCAGTAGTGCTAACCATATAATTACTCATCATTATGATATAAGTACTTTTTATGAGTCCAAGCTTCAAAAGAAAACAGTTTCAAGTAAAAACTATTCAGCTCATTCTAGAAAAGTTTTTTTTAAAGCGTCCTTAGTATTTGTTTATATGATTATCTAAAAGTAATTAATGTGTTTCAGCGATGAGAGCTCGACGAAAAGCTAAGACCGCGTGAGGAACATTAAAGCCAGCGTTGCAGGAAAGTATGCAATGTCGATAGATCACTTACCTCAAATTGAATTGAGTCGATTTTGCTAATGCTGAATGATTTCTTTCTTAATTGTGAGTCACAAGACGACCAGGACATATGCCTGATGTTAAGCAACACGCCTGCCAATAACACCACAATGTAACGCAGCCATTGGAATATGCAGAAATCATTACCTAGCACCGCTCAGCGCTCACCACTAGAGATATAAGACGCTTTATCTCTATGCATTCTAATTTCTCTGGAAACGTTGCCATTCAAATCGGAACACAGTAATGTTTGCACATTACTGCTTGGCGGTAGAATAACTGGCAAAGATGTGGTACGTCCCCAGGAGACCTACACTACACTACGGTGTGGTACTCCGACACAACGATCAGGAATAAACGATTTAGTATCAGGGGCATGTATGGTCACATCACGCGTCCCAACTCGTTGTTTTCACGTGCTTACTTGTGATTTTGCTCTCTAACTAACTTGTAGTTCAAATGTTCAAACAATTAAGCTTCGAAACATAATTTTAGTGGTGGAAAAGTAGCAAACTTGGTGGTTTCTGTGAAACAAAGGCGAAGCTGGAGGGAATATCTTTAATACTCGTACATAACCACGACACATTGGCTTGGTACGGCAACGGCATCGTAATGTCTTTCAACATTATATACATATATAATTATGATAGCGTTAAAAAGCATCAAATCAGTTTGGTCAGCATGTTCGAGACTTGTGATTGCGGTACGCTACAGATAAGGTAAATAGCTCATACAATTGTTAGAATGGGAGGCCCCGAGCCTCTTATGTTGAGGAAGTAATACCTAATGGGCCCGGCCAGCCACCGGCTAGACCAACATGGTGTCAATAGCACCGCTTGCCCAAAACGGAACGCAGAGAGCTCCAAATAGCCAATTCTCTGCGGTAGAACTCTAATTTGTAAAGTACAAGAGGCTAAATTGTAACTCAGTGGAGGTATTTTAACCGACTTTAAAAAAGGATGAGGTTCTTGATTCGGTTGGATGTTTTTTTATTCATGTTACGCGATAGCTCCGGCAATTATGAATCGATTTTGATGTTTCTTTTTAACCCCCGACCAAAAAGCACCATAGAACTCAACCGGATAAACCGATTTCGATGCGGGTTTTTTAATTGAAGGTTAATATTTTCATGCGCATATTTTTAGCTAGGTTTGGTTAATATCGATTCAAGATGGCCGCCTCCACAAAATGGCGGACAAAATATTTCTTCACAACCCATCTCAATATGGGTATTAAATGAAAGAGCTTGACAAGTAGAATACTATGCACTATGACAAATTTCAAATCCAAGATGGCTGCTACCAAAAAAAGCCGACTAGCAGAATGTTGTACAGATTACAAATCCGAGGTAGTCGGGGATAAATCAAAATTTTTAATTGTGTTCTTGTTTTGTTTAGTAGGTCATAGTTGGGAGGTAGTCCCATATAAATTTTATCGAGAACGGTGTGGTGATTTTTGAACTATCTAAACAACTTCACAAGTTGTCTATCACTATAGCTTCTTATAAATTAAGTTGCGTTTCTGAATTTTATTTAAGTTTAGTTAGTTAGGTTAAGGTTAGTTGTTTTGACGGAGAAATCAAATGATTTTTTATTGAAAATAATGTTTGATAATTGTGTTTGGAATGAGATACTGTGTTCCATAATTTATAGAAAAAAGGTTGACTGAATGTTAAATTTAAATTCTAATAAAGTCGAACTCGTTAAAATATTTTTTTCTCGATCATTGGTTGTAATTGCTACTGCTATGTCAATTATCTTATTTAAGTTTAACTCTTGATTATTATGTCATTAAATTTGCTGTATTTAATGACAGGAAATAATTCATCGTATCTGGGGAAACGGCAGTGCCCTCGCCAAGTCGAGTACTGTATTCTCGCTGCAATTTAATCAAAATGCGGTTTTCGTTCATATGTGTAGTAATTTATGATGATACTAATAAATCAATAAATAATTTATACTTAGTTTCTTGTACAACTAGACTAATTATAATTATTTATAGATAGTATTATGCAAAAAAATAATCTAATTGCGTATAACGAGTAAATGACTAATAAGAAACCAATTATGTGGAACACTATCAATTAGCCTTTGCTATATTTTTAGCGAGGAATTACTTCGAAGAGAAAAATTTATACTAGTATTTACACAATTATTGTATTATACTAGCATCGCCCCGCGGCTTAACCCGCGTCGTTCCTGTTTCCGTTTCCGTTTAAAAAAATAACCTATGTGTTGTTTCGACTTATAATCTATGTTCCATATTATCCAAAGACACGAACGAAGAGATTTGTCTCTACTTTTGTGATAAGAACGTCTAGGCTGTGGAATACGTTTCCTGAGTGGAGTTTTCCCGATGAATACAATCTTTGTGTATACAAATCGAGAGTGAATCGGTTTTTTTCTAGTTACTTAAACACGCTCCATCGTAGACCGCATTGTCGTTTAACATCAGGCGAGTAGGCGGTCAAGTGTAAACCAATAAAAGTAAAAAAAAAGTTTTATTGTGAATACCTTTGAATACCTGTGAATAAAAAATGAAATGAAAAACGAAAAAAAATAATCAATCAATCTTTTATTTCCGAAAATTCATAATTCGAAATTATTTACTAAACACACAAACGATCAATTTTGAAAACCAATAGTCTTAATTTGAGTCTTCTCATGATCATGGGCGTTGTAACGCTGTCAAAACGTGATGAGGTATAGTAATATAGATTGCGATTAAGTTTTCAATTAAAGTCTACCATTTGGTTCTTCACATAAAAATAATGATTAGCTAAAGCGGCTAGAGATTGGCACGGAAGATGGACCACGTGCCAACGCTTCATTAGTCGGGTCAGGCGAAGCGACACCTCGCGCGCTAATGCCGATGTGTTCAAACGATTACTGGGCCTCTCTGTCTTGTACAGGGTGCCTTATTCTTATAGAAGCCAACATTCCATTTGATTTGTTCTCCCAGACTTGTTACAGCGAATACCCAAGGTTTTTTCTGAATGTATCGTCACCATATCGGGTGGCTAAGCCAATATTTACAATATTTACACCTTTCAGGTATGTTTTGAGTGTATTTCTCCTATGTTTTATACATATGTGCTCTGCTCTTCATGTTCATACTCCAATAACTACGTACACTGTATTACTATGTCCAGGCGCTTTTTTTACTGTCATGGGCGCATATCTTTATTTCAAATTCCAAATATTCGAAATACTTAATTGTTAACGAAAGCTACACTTACATCGAGATCAAAAACTCCTCCCAATTGCCCCAAGTTTTACATTGTACGAAAAGTATCTCGTGATCTGAATACCACTTTTCAATTTACGAAAAAGTCCAACGAATTGAGTTATAATTTACGCATTCCAGTTCTTTT
Organism: Ectropis grisescens; assembly: GCA_017562165.1. Lineage (NCBI taxonomy): Eukaryota > Metazoa > Arthropoda > Insecta > Lepidoptera > Geometridae > Ectropis > Ectropis grisescens. The sequence goes on along the minus strand of CM029769.1, from coordinate 13,726,542 downwards.
CTTATATAAATCATACACCCTGTAATAACGTGTCGTTAATGTAAACACCTTCCATCGACGGAAAACAAGCGTTCTTTTTAATATGTGACATTAACTGCGGAGATTCTCTTCGATTTTCGCCATCGGTAATTATGAATTTACGATAAATGGTGCGTTTGCTGTTCACTTGACCAAACCGAAATATCTTTAGCACAAAACCAGTTACAATTTGAGACTTAAGACTAAGCGCTTTGAGTCGGGTTTGCTTGAGCGTTGTGTTGGCGTATAGGTCGTTTTAAGTTGTAATGCTCTCATTTCCAGATTATTCCAAAAGATAGGTAGAAGCCGCATGCAAAATACTTCCCCGTTGAGATATGAGGAGCGTCCAGAGACGTATATTATTCAAAGTATCTGTGAATGCCACACACGTTGCTTCCATATGAGTCTAACAGCCTAACTAGGCCCAGATAGTTCTAGTAACTTCGTTTTTTGTTCTTCTGTTGTTCGAAACCTTAGTTTTGGAATGGTAGGACTCTTTGCAGAGTTCTGGTGAAGAAATACCACACCTTTGCTATTTATTTTATGGCCAAGCCAATAATGTGGAAAAAATACTGTCTTCCGATTTCATAGGAAACATTTGGGTCAAATAGTGTTGTGTATGAGTTGTTCACCAATATTTATTTATTTTCAGAGATATTACAGGGCAATTCGACAAATCATCTTACGTATGTATATTGATGAAATTATCGAGGTTTGCAACCCCTTTTCTTCAACTACACTCAGTTGGATAGCTTACAAGTGACGGCATAGTGCTGAATCTTATCACTTTATACTCTTCTATCGTCCTACATAGGTCTCTTGGTGGTTCATTAGACCCAGAAATTTTGTTCACGGGCCTGCAGTCTATATGTGTCGGTGGTGAACGTACTGCAGTGACTTGGACATAAATAACTGCGAGGCAAAGTTTGTTATGTGCAACCATGTTGGTTACAATCAGGAGCAACTTTTGTTTATCCCATCACTCTAAAGTACAACAAAAACCGTGAAAGTTCTTTATTCAAGTCTTTGGTACATTAACCATGAAACGATATCGTTTTCGCAGCTATGCACAGTCCGATAGAAAAAAAAGCAAAGTGTATGTATTTGTGATCAGATAATACCAACGTGATATCTATGCCATGCAGATCATATGCACACTCTCCGATGTGATAAAATTTGATGAACTTTTAGTAGTGGTTGGACTCTTGTGAGAGTGCGCCTAGCGAAGTACACTCCGCGAGGTATAAGCTGAGCTTTGCATTAGTGTGAGTGATCACCAATCAGGCAGGAGCTTGAAATTTTGTCCGCGAGGTATAGGCTGAGCTTTGCATTAGTGTGAGTGATCACCAATCAGGCAGGAGCGCGGCGAGACAGAATGGCGCCGCGCCCAAGGCCGGTTGTCACACCTACACTATCCATGTACACTCACACAAATGCAAAGCTCAGCTTATGCCTCGCGGAGTGTATCACACCTTTGCGAGTTATTCTACCACCAAGCAATAATTTGTAAACATTGCTGTGTTCCAGTTTGAAGGGCAAGGTTTCCAGAGAAACTAAGGCGTAGCGTTATGATTGAGCAACAAACATTCAAACATCAAAATGTCCAAACTTACGCATTTATAACATTAGTAGAATTACTATTACGCCCATTTTTCATTAACAAACTTTCCTAAACACCACCTTATCGTTCAATCGTTCATCTCATTAAGCGCCCAAAAGACCACCATGTCGGAAGCGGAACCACCCACATGCCTCACGAACGGCCTATCTCTAACAATCTTAATTATAAGCGTGTCGATGATGATCTAAAATTTTCTGCCGTAAAAGGTCTATAAAGAGTCGCTAAGTGTACGCAGAGAGGAGATTGCTGGGAGGTTGTCACGACTGGCTACGAGCATCAGACACTTCTGTGGAGCACGTGCTGTTCTGTCGTAATTCTATAAATTACGTCACACGTCACGGGAGAGGGAGGGGGTCGGTGAAGTGTGACATCATGTGACAATGGGAAGGGGTCTAAAATTTTGAGACGTCACATTTAAAAAAATGATGTATTTCATCTCTAAGTTTTACAATTTATTTAAGCGAAAATTGCAAAAGATGTGACGTCACACTAGGTAGAGGGGTCTCAAAAATGTGACCAACTGTGACAAGAACAGGAGAGGGGTATAAAAATCATGACAGTAGTGTGACGTGATTTATGGATGGCCCCTCAGATGATCGTAATTAGAATTTTAGTCATATTGACCTAGAAGTAAAAATAAAAGACCTATAGCTTGACAATCGTGGCATCACAGGTTCGACTTTGCATTATTTATCCTACAGGAAGTGCAGGTGTATAAATTTGTGATGACCACAGTACTTTTGTGATAAGAACATCTAGGCTGTGGAATGCGTTGCTTGAGTGGGATTTTCTCGATGGTTAAATTTTGATGTTTTCAATTCGAGAGTGAATCGGTTTCTTCTAGGTAAGCACGCTCGATCGTAGACCGCTTCGCTTAAAATCAGGCGAGATGGCAATCAAGTGTAAACCTACGTTGAGAAAAGTAAAGAAAAATGTCGTTAAACCTCTAGATGTATATTGCGAGATAAAAATTAATTTCGAGGACATTATTACCCCCAACCCGCACTTAACTCTACAGATACTGAAAGCGTAAATACATTTGTCAACATGTTAAATGACAACGTACATGAAGTTCAAAAAAGTATCAGTAAAAACCAAACACGCACTACTGGACTGTTATTGATGAAAAATAGGTAATACTAAAAATGGAGCATGAACACGAAACAGGAAAACCATAAGTATTACATGCGTTGAATGTCGTAATGTGTCAATTAAATACTGAATGACTCACAAAATAATAAACTCACTAATAGATGAGTTATACCTCAAGAACAAAACCTACTAACAGAGAGTAACACAAAATGGTCGTATATTTTAAGAGATATTGATATTTGGTAAAGCGGTTGACGACCGCAGTGCAGTGCTATGTAATGTATTGGATGGATACTTCATGTTCGGATAGCCGTATGACATTGTGCTGTTTTGAGCAGCCCCTTTACCGCCTAACCAAATCAAATATGGTTTTGCTATTGTTGCCTCTATCATTTCAACCGTCAAAAAAAGAGAGATCAATATCAAAGCTAAGACAGTTTTAGTTAGGCGGTAGACCCTCAGGTGTGTGGTTCATCTCAGGCGCATGTACTGCTTATACCTTCACTTAAAACTTAGTCAAAGATAATTTATTCTCTCAGAAAAAAAAAACCGTTTTTATTTAAAAAAAATATTCGAATCTACAAGATTTCATAAGAAGTTATTACCTACTAGTCGTTTAGACAAATAAAAGTAAATTTTAGTTTTTTGTTCATATTGCAAAATCCACCACACCAGTTTCTATAAAATGTATGTGGGACCACTTCTAAACTATGATCTTCTAAACAAAAAAAAAATATCAAAATCGATAAACTATTAATAGAGCTATCGCGTAACACACATACAGAAAAGACATACAATCGAATTGAGAACCTCCTCTTTTTTTGAAGTCGAATAAAAAACGAGTTTGAATTTTTTGTACAAATTAACAGTTAAAAATTGTTGTACATAAAGACTGTTCAGTGTAGAGGCAAGCGAGCTCAGTGCCGTGCAGAAGGGTCATACGTCCAGTTTTTATCAGATATGGGCTAAGGTTGACCTTTTATTTTTACAATTTAAGCACTACTTTGAAAATGTATTTTACAGCAAACTTTGCAAATGTTAATCAGCCATATCAATGGAGTAATTTGTTAGAGATATTTATTACTTTCCGAAATGGTAGCGCCAATGTATTATATTGTTAAGTTTCTCTAATAAATGAGTTATTTGCGCTTTGACGAAATTGAAAACTGTCGCCGACATATATGCATACGAAAAATACCTCACCATCAAACCAGTGAAATTTCACACACAATGCACGATTTTCAATCAAATAATAATGATTTCAATAAAACCACGACGGTTATATTATTAGGACATTGATCTTATCATGTATAATGATTGATTTTCTCTAAAAAAATAAACAGCCAACTTTAATGTTAAAACTAAACTCGCGCAGTTTAATCATTTTAATTGAACTAATAAATCCTCAATGTATCTTTTAATTAATTTTTGGTGATACTTATTACAAAAATGGGTTTGCAGGCGGACTCTGCAAAGAGTCCTGCCCTACCAAGCGCGGATCCAGGGGGTTCATGGGGGTCATGACCCCACCTTGGGCTGGGTCCAGTACTTAGGTGGACCACTAATTGAAAAGCATTACTATGTGAGCCCCGTGACCCCCCGTGACCCCCCTCCATCCTGGAACCAAAGCTGTATCCACCCGTGTGCCCTACCACTGTAAAAATTGACCAACTAATCAAATTGACTTTGAAAATTAGATAGCAATAAATATTTCGTTACGGTATTACTTATGCGACAATGTTTGCCCAACGCACACACACCTTTTTTAAGGTAACACTATTTATTTAATTGGACATGCAATAGAAATACAACTTAAAGTTAATGAAACATAAGATCTTGTACCGTTAATACTCTCCTCAGCGCTCCAAATGGAATCTCACTGTACACCTGTAACTCTACCTCCGACCCACGACCATTCCCGCTAATTTACATTTCGCCGAGGCGCCACTTCGAGTAATTTTTGCACGCCTTGGCCTGACCTGCGCACGCGCGCCCTCGCCGCTAAGCTCTAGTACGTTATTCTGTCCATGCTAAAACGATACGTTGTTTAGAAAAAAACTCATTTTTGTAATAACTTTACCTCTGATCTTCTTACAACTCAGCGTGATTGGAGATGATTTGAAAAACGCATTATTTATTCTTGTCCAAATTTTTGGTATTTAATTTTTTGGTGATTTTTGGGGTCCTAGACGCTAAATCGACACTTAAGCTATCTAAGAGGCTGGATGGTATTAAGTAATAAAAAATAAATATGAACTGGCCCATTGGCTTAGTTGGTATTAAGTCTGCAAGTGAAACCGTAAGTTGTGAATTTGGTACCCATCCAGTACAATTATATGTATAATGAATACAAATATGTGTTGCGTGTCTGATGTTTCTTTGTATAAAAAATATGTTATGTTTAAGAGTATTAACAACAATATAATCATATACCTATCAGCTACCTGGTTTACATAGGTTATATGCTGTTGAGTGTGTTGCCGCCCAAAAAAATTCAAAATAAACTACTTGATCCCGTTAACGTAGTTCTGTAAATACTGAGCTTAAACTATCATATACCTCGAGTTGGATCAAACTACACACAAAGTTTGATTGAAATTGACTCAGTAGTTTAGGTGCTTATTGCCAACAAACGACGTGAGAGTTACGTTTGTATAAAATTCACATCACAAAAAGAAGATGAAGAAAAAAGTAAAAAAGAAATTCGGCTTCTTAGGTTTCTTGGTTTCAAAAGAAATCTGTGTGTATTTTAACTTTCATTCATTTTGATTTTACAGAATAACCACCTTAAAATGAACGCTCTGTTTTCTGTTAAGATGGTATGATAGTAGAGTTCAGGTTACATGCTCTTAATGCTTATTTGTGAAATATTCTTGCTTTTACTTTGAACATTGTTAGTTTGTAAAACAGAGGTATAATAACAAACACTACTATTAACGTCTAAAATCCAACCTTGCTTTCGATGGACCTGACAATAGTGAGGAGGTGACGACCATGCCTAAGTTCTATACAGTTGATATTTTCATATTCAGTGAAATGTATAAAGCGAAAAAATTTTAAATCTGATATTGTACATTAAAAATATTTTGGCAACTTTACAAGTTGATACTAGTAAATAGTTTTACATTTGAACACACGTTCAGTAACTCATTGAAGTTGACGAATATGAAGTTTTATGAACTATTCGCCTATGTTAAATATATATCTTATACCTTTAAACGACCAATTCTTGTAGGTATATAAGTATATAGGTATAAATATATAGAATCGGAATCTCGGAAACGGCTCGAACGATTTTCATGAAATTATGTATACAGGGGGTTTCGGGGACGATAAATCGATCTAGTCAGGTTTTATTTTTTTTAAACATTATTTCATGCGCGTTTTTGGACAATGAAAAACTCCTAAAATGTCATTAGAATACGATAACTATTTCACCACTGTTCATTAAGTCTAAATGGCTCAGACGGAATATGCTCATATGCTCGCCCTCGGAGTCAACAGGCCCCGGTTCGAAAATTAGAAAAATTCCACCCTGGTGGTTACACTCGGAATTTTTCTTTTTGTTCTTATTTTTTTTTTTCTGAGAAAATTTTATACTTAGAGCTTTTTATAAACGCATTCAATTCGTATCTAAGTAGGTCTAAGTAAGTCATCACTACGTAATTCGTACCTGGCTAAATATCATTTAAAAACTGAGCAAAGCTCGGTCAACCAGGTACTTCTTTTTTTAAGTATCGTGAATACATTTTTGCATCATCACCGGTATTTGACACCACTTAGGATGGAAAGTTTGCAACTTAGCGATGGTGATGGTCCCGACCATAACTTTATTCCTGTGTGTTTCTTTGACTGTGGCTTGGGGACGGAGACGAGACTGCTCTCGCACGCGATCATCACTCTGCCATTTCTGGCGCCCTCACCTCTTGAGGAAGTATTTAACATCACTTATCTTTTAGGTCAGCGTGCATCACTTTGACAACGTACCATCGTATTATTCCGTCAGGTGGGTAGGTGGTCTAGCGTGTACTTATGCGCGTTGCAAAAACTGCCGAAAGAAGTGATAACTTATAAACTCTAAATAAGAATTTGATAGCTTATTTTGGAAACTACGGAAACCCGAACGTGGAACCGGTGGGCGTGGCTATGAGCAGGGCCATCTATGCAAAATGCTTATGCATTTTTAGATGGCTAATGGCCATGGTCCCAAGTTTACCCGAAGATTTCTTATCATTGCCGAGCGTGACGCCAGAATTCAATTCACAGCGCACGAAAATTCTGAATGTGCCGCGCCAAAATAAGTTTTCACTTCAAAAACATCAATCGAATTCACCATAAACTTATTGTGTTTATTCAATCAGAAAATTTATTTCTGCAATCTTCGACTATTTGTTATCAAAAATATCTAAGTACAGTATCGACTAATTTATCTTTGAACCGAAAATATCAAAATAGGTTCAATTCAGTTGGAAGCTACGATGCCACAGACAGACAAACATACAGAGAGAGACTCCTCAAACTCATAGCACCCCGTCGTTTTTCCGTTGGGGGGTTAAAAATTAATGATGATAGATACATATGTAGAAGAGTAGATAGATAGATACACTTTATTGACACACCACAAGAAAGTAATACACAGATAAAATTAGCGATACACTATAAAACTAGTGCAAATACATAATGTAAAGTTCTAAGAATTTATAATTCTCAAACATAATAATTGTTAATTCAAAATTATAAAGTAGAGCTTCCAACAATATTATAATGTGTACGAACAAAACATTAAGAATATTCCCTCTGTTCATTTGTAGAAGTTCACATTTTCAATGATTCGCGCTAAGAGAACATTTAGTGAGTTTATTTATTTATTTTAGGAACGAGGAAAGGTCAGATGCGAAAGTAAGCCAGAATACAAGGAATGTGCGTGTTTGACTGCTTTAGGATAATATTGCAATTTCCTTGTCAATGGTTCGATTAAATTAATTCCATCCTGTAAAGAGTGTGTTACAACTTTACAAAATTAAATGTATTTATTAACCTATTAAGGAGTATTTAAAAGACAGGAAGTTATGTGCTCAATTGTTTTTATGATTATTGCAACATTATCGAGCGCATAAGTATGCGCGGGCGCATGTCTTTATGTATCAAAAATGAAAGTTTTTTTCAAATAAAGGGACCAATGTCAGTTATCCTCAAGTGTCCTCTATTGCCTAGCGAACTAGCCTCTGCTGCCTACATAGTGACCCTCTTCAGCCCAGAGAGTGAATTGGCCTCTACTACCAAATGTACGTTTATACCGTTATGTATGTAGAAGTTAGTATAAAAATACGATTCTTGGTATGCGACAGCTACATTTAACGCTATTTGTACAGTTCTGCGAAACATAAGCGCGTGGGTTTGCTCGCTTTTTAGTTCGACTTTAAGTTACATAAAAACCACACATACTTAATTTTTTTATTCAAATACCTGCATTACTACAGAACAGTTTTTTTTTTTCAATAACAATAAGGAACTGGAATTACCTACGATAAAAAAGAAATAGGTCTGGAAAGTTGACAAATTTTGCAGAGTGGCGTATTACAAATATTGCAAGTGGTTATTTATTTAAATCGTTTAGAGTTAGAATATAGTTGTGAAACTAACATAAATTAGAAAATAATTGTAGATTTGTAATTCCAAATTTACAACTAACTAAAATTTTACTGAATTAATATTTGAAATAGGTACCCACACTAATCAAACTTCACACAAATTATATACTTAGCTCTAAATTATGTCATTTTTCCAGGACGTGACTAACCACCGTATTCCATACATTTATTTGTCCTAGGCGTCCGCGTGCCTTACTCAAACTTTGAACCGGATTTTATCTCGATTAAGCTTTGGGCAAATTTTGACAACTCTACGGAAAGAGACAAAATACACAAATTGTACCAAATACACAATACGCGAATTGGACCAAAAATCATTTTCCGATCTTAGAGATAGAAATAGATCAGCGATAAAAAATCTAATCGCCACTTAAGACGCGTACACTAATTACGAATTAACCGTGTCCAACGACATAATAATTCTAGATGGCGCAGCGGTGCAGATAATATCTCACTTTCACTGGCCAGTGGCGGAGACGTCCGATTGACGGGCCCATTTTAATTTGTGTCCACTTCCCGCCATTAAATATGTCGGTGGAACTTAATACAGTTGAGTACATAATTAGTTACCTATTATTTTTTTCATTTCATGAAACTGTGACATTTCATAAAAATGATTTAAACCTATATAGATAGATAAAATGTAGGACGTTTCTCAGAAATTACTAACTTGTCCCAAACTATGCAAAGTTCGTATTATGGAAGTCAGATTGCTGATTTAATAGTAAATTAATACATAAATATGATAGGTACAAAGAAACACCCAGACAATATACATAAAAAAATATTGCATTCATCACGTAAATATTCGGTATATGTGATGTGGGTGGGAAGCAAACCCACGACCTCAGACTCCGCGAGCAATATATTCAGTAAATATGTTCCGACTTAATTAATTAAATGCATCAGAATTTAGATGTGAATGCGAAATACTCTGTGTGTGTGTGTGTGTGTCCATATAGTGGTAGAGTACTCTTTTGAAAAGACCGTCTAGGAAAATGTGTGTGTTCCTGATTGAATGCAAATATGTTTAGTAAAAAGAAAAGAATACGTGTAACAGTTATTATAAAGCATATGAACGCAAAACGTTTCTAATAAAGTCCCACTCAAAGCCTTCCACAAACACTACTTATGGTGATTTGCAATAGAGTGCTGTACAATTTTAGACGTTATTTGGTTTTGCGGGCCTTAATTTTTGACCCACACCTTCAATTACTTCTCGCCGTCGACTGGCACATCAACGAAGGCGATATGTATAATTATATACACTCTTCAAAATCCATTATTATTGTCATCCAGTATTAACAGTATTGATCGCAAAAGTTAATCTATGGCGATCGTTCATCGTGTGGAGTACAATGCAACCTTTTCAGCCTAGTATCAATGTTTTGCATAAAAGTGAGCTAAAGATATTATACCATAGTTAAGTACAAAAAAATACTAGAATTTTCTAGGTACGAAAATGTGATATATAAATATATTGTATTATATTTTATTAAAGTCATTTGGCAGAATTTATTTTCTGGAGTTTAGACTTGAAAGCACTTATGTGCTCGTAAGTAGTTGCTTGCAAATCTGCGTGCTCCCGTTAGCGCGTTGTCAGCGGTCTCCGAAGCAACTTCCTGCCGTCTAATATATTCTGCGGAGGAACTGCTAACGAGAACAGTCTGCTATTTACATGCGTTTTGTTTTTAGGAAAGATAGTCCAGTAGTTTTTTATCTATCTGTAGCATAATATTTATACTAGTAGGTATATTCTAGACTAGTTTTTTGTAGGGCATTGTGGCTTAGTCGCTATAACATGTGATTTCACAATCGTGAGGCAAATATGCAAGTTTCTTATCACTATTGGCTTTTTTGCTGAACGAGTTATCCATTGTCTTGAGGAGACAGGAGGTTTACAGGACAACCAAATAAGCTCACTAACATGTATTTATAAGCCCAATTACTTTTAGTTAGCAAATTAAGTTAAACACAACTTCCGTGCTAAATACTTCGTACCTCGAAAAAGCGATATCGTTTCATGGTTGATGTTCCAAAAACACGAACGTCTAGGCTGTGGAATACGTTACCTGAGTGGGTTTTCCCTGTTGGTTACAATCTTTGTGTCTTCAAATCGAGAGTGGATCGGTTTCTTCTAAGTAAACACGCTCCATCGTAGACCGCATCGTCACTTAACATCAGGCGAGATGGCGGTCAAGTAACCTATAAAAGTAAAAAAAAACTTGGTGTTTTACGAATAATACATTTTTGCGTACTTAGAAAAACTTCAGTCTATACTACGATAAATCTAGACTACATTATTTAAGCTAATACTCGTACGAGTCTAGTCAGGCAACGCATTCCAAAGTTTAAAGGATTTTATTACGAAAATATAAACTGCATGGGTATTTATGAACTGGCATGCTCGTGGCTTAGGTGTGAGGCTTACCATCAAGGGGATCTTTGTCAATAGGGCGTTAATTTGTAAAAAAATATTTTAAAAACTATATAATACTTTTTGTTAACTTCACTTTTTCACTTCTTTATTCTAGTCTAGAACGTTTACCATGGTAAAAATGTTCAATAGCTACCGGTGAACATTATCGTTGAAACAAAAGCACATAAATGGATATTACTACTTGGGGTATAGACAAAGGTGTGGTACATTCTCAGGTGGACTCTGAAAAAGACTACTACTACTCATGATACCACCTCTGTGTTGAATTGGACCGTATTTATGGTATTGTAAGTAATTCCTTGTATTAACAACTGTCGATTTAGTCAAAATGCAAGCTTTAACGTGAAAGCGAAATCTAAGATTCAGCTTACATTGGAAATCTAGTGAACACGCACATCGATGTTTAAACTAGGCTGTGCAGAACAACTCCTCTAAGTTGGACGGGACTATTACATCTGAACAAAACGACAAGCTCTGCGAAACTTATGTAGATCTCTACTAATGTGGTGAATCACATTGTGATAATAAAACGGTATCAAATACATAACCTCGCCAGTAAAATAAATTTACGTAAGGTATATTTTGTAGAGGTTTAAAATAATTATAATGTCGTTTGTCATGTAACAAATGAGTCCATCATCTCCACCTGTTAAGATATTTTTACATCATTAAACGACAAAAATTTTACATTTATAATATTAGTAGGATTATGCAACAAGTACATAGCAAACGTAGGACAACCAGGGATTAGATGGAGTGACAATGTAATGCAAGACAGTAGGCAACAAGTGTATTCGTAAGGCTTTAAGTAAACTGAGTGTACTGAAGAGACTTTTATCCTGCAGTGGACTAGGGTTGGTTGATGATGATGACGTAGAAAGTAACAAAAGCAATAAAAGCTTAAAACTATGACACTCCGATAAATTTATTGTTCTGCTTTTTCAAATATTTATATTGCTATCGTACAAAATCTCTTAGACCAGATGATGGATCATATGTGCACACACGTGTTTGCGAAGTATACTTAAAGAGAGCTCAAATACAAAGTTATTTTCTCTACGAGAGATACCAAAGGGCCAACAATGCCCACACAAATCAAACAGGATTCCAAACACACTATCGGCCAAGTTGTAGCCTACGAACATTTGCATGGCCCGAGATACTTGCGTGTTGCCGCCCACTCTCTGTGCAATACCGTGCAATCGGTCTTCGTATCAGCATCACATTAAATGCTGTAAACCCGGCACAATGTGGATTTCTCCACAGTTTATAAAAAACGTATGGTTTTGTATAGTGCGCGGTGACATGCGAAGACAGTTGCGTCAGTTTTCCGTTACAATCGTCAGTTTCCGAAGGCTCGCGTTTGGTAATCGCATTCCGCTAATCTAGGTTAGTGCAAAGTTATGGATCTTTTTATATGGAACCGTTGTGTGAGTAAGTTAGTATGAGGACTGTTATCTTACCAAGTTATCAGAATTACATCATACACATAGTTCATATAATGAAACACCATCCGGATTAGACCATTTAAGTCCCAGTCCTAAGATCAGATTCTTGATTGAAACAAAAGCGTACTATAGTTCAAAAAACTCTAGTTTTGAGCTCAAGCGTCTCTGCTAGCTTATTCGTAATAACTTTTTTCTACATTTGAATAAACAAAGCGACAGACCTAAGATGAGGATCCTCCCATCTAGAAGATGTGTATTATAATACACCGCTTCGCTATCAAATTTTAAATGGTGTAACGTATTTATGTCATATTTGAGTTTGCATTTTTCATGGCATTTTTAAATTCTAGATTTTTTTTAATTTGTAAGTGAGTTTTTTGTTATGTAATGTGACGGGACGAACAGACAAGCTACTCACCTGCGTATAGCAGCACAGTATCACATAGCGAGTGGGATATGAACAGATCATTCAAATATTGACTACACTGGCCACCCCAGGACATTCGGTGATTTATCTCTATGCCCTGTTTTTAACTTTTTTATTTTCACTTTAGTACTCTGGCACCATTGGCCTAGGAACTGGAACACAATGATGTTTTCACATTACTGCTTGGCGGTAGAATAACTGCCAAAGGTGTGGTATTATACTCCGGGAGGATTATTTCAAAAGTCCTCCCACTACATTTTCACGCGTAAAAATTAGTCTTAAGATAGGGACTATGCTCACAGATCAGTTACGCGAGCGAATTCCATTTGTGGATGGGTAAGTCGATCGCACGACATCGAACACCGACGATACGACTCCTGGCCTTGGGCTTACGGAATACGCGAGTCATGCGTGTCGACTAGCCATTTGGAAATATGAGAGAGCACTATACCAGAGAGTTAAAACCTAAGTTAATTTAGAAAATAAGTATGGATAACAATTTACCTCCCAATAAAATGTTACACGTGAAACTTAGCTGCTCAGAAGAAGTTGCAAACGATGCTTAACACTACCTTAAAATCAAAAAAATTAGGAGTGCATTTTATATAGATGCGATTAGGCGAAATGTAGTATTATACATTTTGCAAAAGAATCTTGTGGCTCAATTTTAAGTGTAACTAAATTTCACGCAATACGCCACAAACATGTGTGAGTGAAATAAACGATATTTGTAAAGAAGTAACATCTTTTGAAGATAAATTAATAAGTATTGTCGGACGTTTTTCCCACAACGCCGTCTAGCCCCAGGTTAATCAAAGCTTGTGGGTACTATGGGAGACATTCTCTTACAAAGAAACACCGAGACTATAGCGAGAAATAGCTATTTTCATCTCACCACCTCGGAAAGAATACTATTGCTGCTCGATATCAGGGCGCAAAAATCGTTTTTAGTTATTCCAACTTCTTTGGTTTTTACCCTCTAGAGAGTAAAGTAAATTGAATTTAGAACATCGTGTGCACTACGTATTTGAATTAAAAACAAAATTAAACCTATTTATTTCTATCTTCTTGGTGCCGAAATCATCACTTTTTTTGCCTTAAAGCTTTTTTTTTCAAAGCCTTTGCGCGCAATTTTCTTTTCACGTGTGGAGGATATTTTTTAATATCGCTGGTTTAGATGACATATGATGAGCTATGACCTCGACTCTTTTATCTGTTTCTTTGTAAATGTTTATAATTCGTTAACATTCAGCAAAGCGATTTTACGATATGAGAAGCCATCCTTAGACGTCTATTAAACACCACCTAATGTTGTATCGTGCCTGTACTTAAGCCACAGATTAACTGATTTCTTGAATTTATTTCATCGTTTCACGTTTTCCTCTCCCGAAGACGTCAGTTTCGTCAGTTGTAGGATTGATACCTAATATGCCCGAGCAACACTAGGCTAGTTGTCCAAGTAAGGATAGCAAGCTAGTGTAAGCACACTAGTACCTACATCTAGCTTCGTGTAGACAAAACTAACGTTGCATAGCTTTGTCTACACGAAGGTAGAAGTATTAGCTTGCTAGCTTGCTAGTCCTTTGAAAAACTAGCTCCTGGTCGCTCGGGCATTATAAATAGATTCCTTAAGAATGGAATGGTTGTCTGGAACAGAATGTTTAAGCGATAAAATCGACATTTGTGCCAATGTGTTGTTGTTTTATTATTGTGCCAACTTTGTTTGTGGTGCCAATGAATTGTGTTTGTATTGTATTGTGTCCTTTTATAATTAACTTAATATTATTTCAAATATATTCACAAATAAATAGTTTGAAATTTCTGTATTTTATTTCGTAGATGTTAGTCAAATATCTTTTGTGATTGGTTGATGTCCCAAATAAACAAATGAAGAGGTGTGAAGAATAAGAAAAAATAAGAAACGACTGCACTTTCATTATAAAGGTAATGATTTGGACTCTTCATGTTCCAATAGCTGCGTGTCACTGTGCTGTTATGTGTCAGGCATGTTGCTTACCACCAGGCACATGTCCGGATCGTCTCGTCACCATTTATTAAAAAAAAAAAAAAAAACATCTAAGCTTTGGGAGCTTTGTTTGAATGGATATTTGCTAATGGATAAACATGGGTGTCATAAATAAATCTTCTTTCCTAGTTTAGCGCGCTCTACGTCGTCATTTCTTATCATCAGGCGAAATTACGGTAAATTGAAAACCTATTATCGAGAAAAAAAGCTAGCTGAGTATGGCAATCTATTTTATAAACAGCTATAATAATTTGCGTGTAATTTTTTTTTAACTGAATACTATTTACACTTAGCTGTCTCATATTTCTGATATTAAAATATACTAACCCTTATAATCAAGATCATAAATTAGTTGACAGCCATCCAAAGTAGTTGTAAACACTGGTAAGTAAATAGCTCTAAGATGATAATATGATGAGTTTTGCATAACTTACTATGCATCGATGTGACTTACTTGGAGATGTTAATTTATGTAGATAGATATCAACCTGTGCGAGATAATGGGTATTATACGGTAAACTAATACATACATAAAGTGATGAATATTCTTAGTTAGTAAGTTTGGGTTAGTAGGACTCTGCGTCTTCTTTGGTAGAACAAAGGTCAATAACAAACTAGAGAATATCTGCAGCTAATGTAAAGCCAACTGATTTTGTTTCCTTTTAAAATAAGTTTTTTTTTAGTATAAATCAACAAAACGAGCAGGACATGTTCCTGGTGGTAAGCAACATGCCTGCTCATAACAGCACAGGGACATGTAGCTATTGGAATAGGAAGAGCCTAAATCATAACCTAGCACCGCACTGCGCTCGTCACCTGTTTTATATCTCAGCCCAGCAATTTTTTTGGACACATTGTCCTTCAAACCGGAACACAGTAACGTGCACTACTGCTTGGCGGCAAAATAACTGGCAAAGGTGCGGTACTTCCCCAGGCGGAAAATGCCCTACCACTACAAAATAATCTCGATGTTACAAGCTCTCTGATGTTTGTAACTATTTACTAGTAATTTGGATACTATTTATTAAAGTACAAAAATTTTTTTTTCTTATATAAATCAACGACAACAGCCTACCATTCGTCTAAATTTATGTTTGGATGTTAGTATCTAGGTACCTATGTATTTTATTTCGATTTACATTGTTTCTTTTTGAGGATTTTTAAACCGACTTTAAAAAAAGGAGGAGATTATTAAATCGACTACGATGTTATTATGTATAAATATATTCCCCAATTTCTAGCCGATTTTGATACGTTTATTTTTTTGTCCGAAAAAGTATAAGCCTCAAATGGTTCCATATACATTTTATCGAAATGTATGCAGCGGTTTTTGTACTATCCATAAAAGAAAAGCTAAATCATACGTCGATGACTCACTACTTCTATTAAAATTAGTGAACTCTGTGTTTTAATCTTTAAGTAAATTGGAGTCGATTGTATCGTTTTGTTTGTCAACTACATTTGAAAATATGTGTTCACAATTCAATTAATTAAGGTATGGCCCTTGATATTGTAATATTAAAATACCTACCCATTTACTAAGAAACATCTAGTTAACATAACTGAAACATAAACTTAATTACAATAATTTAGATTGCAACCATTCATCAAAAGGCAATCTTCATTTATCTCCATGGTATCCCAAGCAAAACCAACAACTCTACACAGAGCTATTAAATTGTCACCAGAAGGTATCCATTATAATAAAAATATTAGCATTATATGGCTTCGGTGCGTTTGCATATAAAGTTTCCTGATTAGCCAATCTAGATCTCAGTGTCTTCCTTAGTAATTACAACTCGAGGTACTACTGGTAAAGTTGTGGATGCATATCATTTGCCTCTTGAATTGCTAAAGGCGTTAGCATGATGATAAGTTAGAGTTGTTGGAATGTTTTGATTTTCTGTTTTAGTTCATTCTTCGATGCTAAATTCCGCTTTTCAAAAGTACAGTAATGATTACAACGAGTAGGTATCAAAACAATGTCATGTTTTTAAACATTTTCAAATCTGTGTAGTGTGTATAAAACATGTCATCAAAATGTAGCAAATACTAATTTCTTCTAACTGGCTTTATAAGTTATTTACTCGTAGTAAACGGTTTACTTTAAAGAACTGGAATTGTATATTTATGTCTATAAGCTTATCTGGTATCTTATCTGAGTATGCGCAACGATTAATATTTTACTATTTTAATTCACGTAAACAATACAATAACACTTTTCTGCTAAATTATGCTTATTAGTCAACTATCTTATTTTATAAAATATGTTATATTTCGCATGTTGCTTAAAAACTAATGTTTGTAGAGATTAGATAGAATCTGAATGCATGTCTTCTTTTGGAATTTCAACGTGAGAATCGTGTCATGAGAATTCGAAAATTTGATCTATAAATTATTTTAGTCCTTATCGCTTCGATCTTGTGTCCAAGGACATAATAGTGGCATGTTATGGAAACGCCTTAACGCGGAAGCATCATACCATATAACTATGATGTATGATGTATAAAAATATGATGTATCACATGTATTATATCAACCTGTATAAGGTAACAAATAGCTTGTAGCTCTGACTAACGTTGTTTCTGGAAATACGTATCGCTTGTTACCCGTCATGGTTGACAATTATTTATCGCTTGCAAAATTTGTAATATTTCAATGAAACGAAAAGCCCTTATAGAGTTATTGGCCTGTGACTAGTGTCATACCCTTAGAATAGGTATCGTTAGAACTAATTCATGTCTTTGTCAGGAATACGGCTCCAAATATTGGACGTGAAACGTGAAATATTGGCTGTAATTTTATTTTGAAAGCTTTTATGGAGTAGCATAGTACGTTTGTCTTGTTAACAACTAAGGAGTGGAACCAAAGATACGCTTGCTGGACCATAAACATTATTTACCATTAGTCATGTCTTTACACTACACAGTTTTTCAAAGTTTTTGGAAAACTCTTGTTAATAGAAAAGTCAAAAGTTGACACTGATAAAAAAACGAAGGTTACTTTATATTCGCTATGGTTTAATTTAGACCATAACCAACTCACCAAAGCGGATGCAATATCAACTCACTTTATCTTCCCACTACTGGGGTTCGGAACCATTTCTCACTAAGAGAGAGAGTCAAGGTCTTGAACTACCACGCTGATCAAGTGCAGACAAAATAATATGTTTTTTTAAATAAGAAGTGACGAGACGAGCAGGACATGTGCCTGATGGTAAACAACATGCCTGCCACATAATAGCACAGTGACACGCAGCCATTGGAACATGAATTGTCCAAACCATCACCTAGCACTGCACTGTGCTCATCACCCAGAGATCTAAGATGTTATATCTCTAAGCCCTGTAATTTCTCTGGAAACATTGCCCTTCAAACCGGAACACAGTAATATTTTCACATTACTGTTTGGTGGTAGAATAAATGGCAAAGGTGTGGTACTTCTACTTGTTATGTAACGATGTTTTCCTTCACCAAGCCATAAAACCAGGGGAGACGACACTTGCCATAACGCTCAAAAGTGCAAGTGAGATTCGAATCACTATGAATGTGATGATGATATCCATTCTGAAATTGAGCATAGCCTACCACGGCTTTTTGTAATGATGAAGTACAAAATTCCACATAAACACAAACATACAGAAAACAGTAATATTTAAACACACATATCGTAGATGCTGCATGCTTGAACATCCGTCTATGGGACGCCCACGGATCGCATAAAATATTCAATTTTATTGATAAAAGCTACCCAGCTTTGACATAACCTGAAAGACGATATACTAACTCGTAACTTGTGATTCGCATATAACTTGCGGGCTTTTTCTAATCCTCGGATTCATGTAAACAATCTCAATATCGAACTTTGCTATTTTTAAACTTCACCTGTTAAATTATTACTTACAGTCTGCCCAACGAAAGTAGATACTGATTTTTTTTGCAAACTTTTTATATGACAACACTTTAGTGTTCCTACCATCGGGTATTTACCCTACGAATTGGGATATTTTAAACAGAAAATACTTAGGGACACTTGATTCCAAAAATGCATTTTTAAAACAAACTGATTTAAACATAATATGAGATAAGTTTTAAAAATTCGTACCTGTTCTAAAATTGTATTCATCAAAAATAAATACGACGTATTTACGTGTTGGTGATTATTTCAAGAGCAACACTAAGTCTTTAGTTGCCCTAATAAATAGATTCATTAATTACGCTATTTAATAGAGAAAAGGTTATGCAATTTCATTTTTAAGAAATTAATTTACGGCGATTTTCCGAAAGATTTGGTAGAATCAGAATCAGTGTATGGTATCCCCTATCTCTGACGCAACAAAATAGCGTGTTTTTTGAGGTTTCGTAGTACCTGTCATGTTTATTGTTTACATGTTTATTTTTGGCGAGATTTTCAGTTTAGGGATGCCATGCTGATATATTTTAAATTTGCAGCGCTTTGTCAGTGTCATCTTTCGTTAGCCAGACTAGTAATTTACAAGTTTTTGGTCATACATTGTTTTGAGTTTTTACGATTGTTCACTGCGCTAATTTTGTATAATGGAAACACGACTGTAGTTGGAGGATGTGTGCCGGGAGGAGGCGCATTAACCAAAAGACGATGTCGAGTCGATTACAATCCGAATCTCAAACGGTAGTGATCGGTTTAACAGACGAAATCGGACTGACTGTACTAGAATTAGGTTTCAAATGTGCAAAACACCCCCAATATTCTTTTTTTTCTCCTAATCCAAGAAATATGTAAAAAAAGATAGTTGTAATGACAAAGGTCAAGGACCCCGGAGCCTGTGGAGTGAAAAAATTATAAAAAAAAAAACTAGCAGTGCAGTGATTTACCCGTGTAGTTTGCTTATTGATAATTTCTTGCAACAAAATTCGTAAATAAAATGTTTGTGTGCTAATCCTGACTTTTACAAGTAAAATATACCCTTTTTAAAACGTTCCTTATTGTATGATGGCGATGGTGGAAGATTTATGCAGGGAGATTATTCCACAACCTGCAAGTATGTGACACAAAAGAACAAAAGAACCGGAATTTATATGTTTTTCAATTTGGTGAGATGTGGGGGTGAGGCACGATATCCGTGGGGTGAGGCCTCTGATGGTGTCATACTATCATCATCAGCCTGTATTCGTCCACTACTGGAGAGAGGCCTCTCCTATAATACGCCAATCAGCCTAATCATCGGTCTTACGTCTCCAACCGCCACCTTTCTTTCAGCTGCCTTTCGTATGTCGTCACTCCATCTAATCTCAGGGTGTCCTACACTACGTTTACTAATTTGCGGTTTCCATACACAACCCGTTACTTCACAAAACGTCTATCCCAACAGTTATCGGATCTGCGACAGATGTGGCCAGCCGACTGCCATTTCAGTTTGCTAAAACACTGAGCTATGTTGGTGACTTTAGTCCTCTGACAAATTACGAGTACTTCATTGCGAATGCAATCCGTCAGAGAAACTCCAAGCATAGCCCTTTCCATAGCTCGCTAAGCGGCTTTGAGTTTAGGGACCATTTTCACTGTCAGTATCCACGTTTCAGCACCGTAGATCACAACGGATAGGACGCACTGATTGTACACTTTTGTCTTGAAATTTTGTGGGATGAATGACGAGAAGACTCCGCCAAATTTTCCAAATGCTGCCCAGCCCAACTGGATTTTTCTCATGGCCTCACTCTCAAAGCTACTATAAACGTATTTCTGTACGATTTCAAGAGGGATTCCATTCACGACATTCGATCCCGGTGCAACGATCTCGGTGCACATGACTTTGGTTTTAGCTAAATTCATCCGGAGAGCGATCGTTGAGAAGCGTTAGCCAGGTTGTCGAGCATCTATTGCAAGTCCTCCAGCAACTCTGCCATATTGAGGATTTCATCCGCAAATCGTAGGTGAGAGATGTCTTCACCATTGATGTTTAGGCCACGTCCAACCTTAGCGTCGTCTAGCATCTTAAACATAATAAATCCTCTAGTGGATTTGAAAATAATTTCGGGGAAATGACATCCCTTTGTTTCACGGCTTTTCTTTGTCTTCTGCACAATCTGCCGCACCGTGTGAATGATGTGGTCTATGGTGCTGTAACAACTTCAAATCCCGGCCTGTTCAGAAGATTGAAACTCGTCAAGTATTCGGGTGATACGATTTGTGATAACTCTTGAGAACAACTTATAAGCATAAATCAGCACCTCAAAGCAAATATTCTTAAATGTCAAATTAAATACAAATGTTTTGCTGGTTAAAATTCAAATATCATAATAAAACCAGAAATAGGTATACATGAATATACTCCGCAATTTTATTGATAGTTCCATATGTTTAAATCGCAACTTTATGCTTGTAATCCGACAAATACGGCAATAATAAAATTAACGAATAGATATCTCGAAGAATAGATGGTCTTAAGGTAGTTGAGTACCTAAAGATTATAAATTGAGCCAAGTCGTTGCTGTTTGATATTCATTGCTTTTGGATTGCTATTTGTGCAATAATTGTTATTAATAATATGGAGATAAATTCACACAATTTTATGTTTGTATGCAATATTTTATTCAATAATTTAAGGTATGATTATACTCTCTTATATAAAGTCACTGCAATGCCCTCTTAAGTGTTAAAATCTGTTTACTAAACGGACAGCGTTAAATATATTTATTTACTTGGATTTTCGTTCTACGCCTACTTGGATTTACATTCAGGGGACACCCTTGAACATATTGCAAAAAAAAATCAAAAAAAATCCGTACGTTGCATTACAAACGTACTTTATTTGCTGCGGCGCTTGGACTATCTAGATACTGTCACGATAGAGTGAACACAAAAGTCTGGATAGGGATGGGTATAAATGAAAAAGGTTGAGGAAACAAGTATATTTTAAAAAAAAAAAGATGAAAGGAATGAAAATAAAATTAAAACAGACGTAACTTAAAAAGAAAAAAAAAACAGGAACTGAGAGGGTTTGAACGGTAGAATGGTAGGATTCCGTGGCTCGCAGCAGGGATCAGCAGCCCACAACAGGATCAGTAGCCCACGGTAGAGTTCAGTGGCTCACAGCAGGGATCAACAGCGGTAGTAGCCCACAGCAGTCCACAACATCAGTGGCTCGCAGCAGGAATCAGCAGTGGTAATAGCCCACAGCAGTCCACAACATCAGTGGCTCGCAGCAGGAATCAGCAGCAGTAGTATCCCACAGCAGTCCACAACATCAGTGGCTCGCAGCAGGAATCAGCAGCAGTAGTATCCCACAGCAGTCCACAACATCAGTGGCTCGCAGCAGGAATCAGCAGCAGTAGTATCCCACAGCAGTCCACAACATCAGTGGCTCGCAGCAGAAATCAGCAGCAGTAGTATCCCACAGCAGTCCACAACATCAGTGGCTCGCAGCAGGAATCAGCAGCAGTAGTATCCCACAGCAGTCCACAACATCAGTGGCTCGCAGCAGGAATCAGCAGCAGTAGTATCCCACAGCAGTCCACAACATCAGTGGCTCGCAGCAGAAATCAGCAGCAGTAGTATCCCACAGCAGTCCACAACATCAGTGGCTCGCAGCAGCAGGGATCAACAACGATAGTAGCCCACAGCAGTCCTATTTCCACGTTGCACCTTTCAGGGTATCTTGTGATGCTTCTTCTTTGAAATCCAAATGTTGACTGCCCATCTCAGTTCCTAGCTTTTACAAGAAGACTTGGTATTCTAATAATGGTATTCAAATCTAAAATGAAAGACAGTTTATTTTATAATTAGCGGCCAGAGAGAATTAGACCTAAAAACTATTCAACCTTATGAAAATGATAGAGGTTGCTAAGCAATAGTGAATGTTTTGAAATATTATGACATGAAGTAAATAAATAAAATTTTCAGAAAAACGTATTTTCTACCGTTTAAAATAGAAATAATACATGAAGAATACTAATATTATGATCAGAAAAATATGCTTTATCGTGAGGACACGATAGAACAGATTTTAGTTGTATGAAAATTCACTATGTAAGTACCTAAGTTTCTACATAGTCTCCAATGAATGATGATTTTAGTAGGAAATGTACGCTTACATATTGTTTAAAGCCAATATGTAACGTTACATTATTCCCCCCGACTGCGGAAATTTTACGCTTCGGTAAAATTTTGAAAGAAGTTCTAAAGGGTTTAAGAGAGGTATTGCCCTCACACAACCATAAATCCATTCAAGTAACCTTTCAAATCTTTTATTCATCACTTCCATTCTGTTTGGGTGTAAGTTCACATTCAATGACGAACACTCAAAGCATACACTCTCGGCGATGGCAGGCTTATTTAAGGAGTCATCAACCGCTCCAATAGTCGGCTTATTTAAGGAGTTATCATCCGCTCCATGGAGAGAAGAAAATAAGAATGATAAAAAGAATGAACATAAGGGGTCGATAATAGTAGGCTTATTTAAAGAGTTATCATCCGCTCTTTATAAGGAGAAGAAGCATGAGCGGTAGGGCTCAAAAGCTAACATGAGCGGTAGGGCTCAAAAGATATCTTGAACGGTAGGGTTCAAGATAAGAATATGAGTTTAGTGCTCATATAGTTCCAAGAGTTAAGACTCATTGGTTAAGATTGTTAATGAGTTTAGAGCTCATTAAACAATTAAGAAAAAGAAAAGACCATGTATAGTTGATGTAAATGTCCATGAAAGTTTAGATGAGGCGAGAAGAAATTAAGAAAATAATGAGGATCATGAGGGTTTTGATGAAGAGAGACTATGAGGACCATTAGGGTTGAGATGAGGAGAGAAGTTATTAGCCAAAGAGTGCCGAAAAGAAAAGATATATAAACTAGTGGTAGTATTATTTTAGAATTTAGAAGAGTAAATGACCATGATGGCCATGAGGGATTATATAAAGAGGGAAGTTTTTAACCAAAAGTGCCGAAAAGGAAAGATATATATACTAGTGGTAGTATTTTTTAGAATTTAGAAGAGTAAGTGACCATGATGGCCATGAGGGATTATATAAAGAGGGAAGTTTTTAACCAAAAGTGCCGAAAAGGAAAGATATATATACTAGTGGTAGTATTATTTTAGAATTTAGAAGAGTTTCAGGGATTGAGGGGTCAGGGGTTCTTTTTGGAAGGTTGGGCGCCAAATGTCACGATAGAGTGAACACAAAAGTCTGGATAGGGATGGGTATAAATGAAAAAGGTTGAGGAAACAAGTATATTTTAAAAAAAAAAAGATGAAAGGAATGAAAATAAAATTAAAACAGACGTAACTTAAAAAGAAAAAAAAAACAGGAACTGAGAGGGTTTGAACGGTAGAATGGTAGGATTCCGTGGCTCGCAGCAGGGATCAGCAGCCCACAACAGGATCAGTAGCCCACGGTAGAGTTCAGTGGCTCACAGCAGGGGATCAACAGCGGTAGTAGCCCACAGCAGTCCACAACATCAGTGGCTCGCAGCAGGAATCAGCAGTGGTAATAGCCCACAGCAGTCCACAACATCAGTGGCTCGCAGCAGGAATCAGCAGCAGTAGTATCCCACAGCAGTCCACAACATCAGTGGCTCGCAGCAGGAATCAGCAGCAGTAGTATCCCACAGCAGTCCACAACATCAGTGGCTCGCAGCAGGAATCAGCAGCAGTAGTATCCCACAGCAGTCCACAACATCAGTGGCTCGCAGCAGAAATCAGCAGCAGTAGTATCCCACAGCAGTCCACAACATCAGTGGCTCGCAGCAGGAATCAGCAGCAGTAGTATCCCACAGCAGTCCACAACATCAGTGGCTCGCAGCAGGAATCAGCAGCAGTAGTATCCCACAGCAGTCCACAACATCAGTGGCTCGCAGCAGAAATCAGCAGCAGTAGTATCCCACAGCAGTCCACAACATCAGTGGCTCGCAGCAGGGATCAACAACGATAGTAGCCCACAGCAGTCCTATTTCCACGTTGCACCTTTCAGGGTATCTTGTGATGCTTCTTCTTTGAAATCCAAATGTTGACTGCCCATCTCAGTTCCTAGCTTTTACAAGAAGACTTGGTATTCTAATAATGGTATTCAAATCTAAAATGAAAGACAGTTTATTTTATAATTAGCGGCCAGAGAGAATTAGACCTAAAAACTATTCAACCTTATGAAAATGATAGAGGTTGCTAAGCAATA
>CM029769.1:13676177-13701177 GCA_017562165.1 Ectropis grisescens | reverse complement strand
TTAACTGGCATTAGCGCCGTCTAATGAGAATATTATGTTGCTTGTTATTTTGATTGTGAACGCAAATCACCTATCTACGCCAAAACGGGTGCATATTTTTTCATTTTTGGCTTTTACCTTACCATCACATCAAGTTCCTGGCGAAAATATATGCTTATATTAATATGGAGTTAAATGAAAATGTAGACTTATTAGCCCATGTGAAATTTTAGACTCTAAACTATATGTGTTTCGTATGTCAACCCAATTCGTTGTGCCGTTTTGACGTGATAGTTAATATTTGTTTCCTTAGGGCCCATGCTTCTTTTCAGGTTGATAGGTAATAAATACATAAATGTGGTATTTCAGACTATGAGTTATTTCTGTTTCAATTTTCTACCAAATTTGCTTAGTCTTTCCTACGTCACAGTAACCTATAAGTAACCGATTTGCTATTACTGAGTTCAAACTACGTGTGTTTCAATTCCATCCAGATATGTTCAGCCGTTCCAACGTTGTCCTGTAAATATTATGAATGTCACTGTTTGGATGTTTGTTACGTAATACATAGAGTACTTATACATAGACAATGTGTTCTTCCAGACTGTAATCTAATTCTATTTCAAATTTCAACCCGATCACTTGATACGTATGATTAAAGCGACATGATTAAAGCGGCAATAGAAATACATCATCTGCGAAAATTTCAACTATCTAGCTATCACCGTTCTTGAGATACAGCCTGGTGACAGACGAACGGACGGATAGCGAAGTCTCAGTAATAGGGTCCCGTTTTTACCCTTTGTGTACGGAACCCTAACAACGGTCTGCTTCGGTCACCGAAGCTTGTTGAACACTACCTTTAAATTTTAAACAGTATTTGGATTGAAATAATACGTTTTCTAATAAGTTACGGCTGGTCTAGTAAGTTACAGCTGACCTAGTCGGGAGAACGGCGACTGTCGATCCGGAGACCCAGGGTTCAAAACCACGCGCACCACTATCTTTTCAGAGTCATGTTCGTAATGCCGGTAATTAAAACGGTGAAGGAAAACACCGTGAAGAAACCGAAATCTACCTATAAACTAAGTTCTAAGTCATATGTCATCCACCAACCGACACTGGGCCAGCGTGGTGGATTATAGCCTTGTCTCTCTCCTTGCGAGAGAAGGCCCCGACGCCCAGCAGTGGGAACATTTAATGGGTTGTTTATGCTGCTACTTATTATGCTGATATGTTTTCTCCAAAATACAAAAAATCTACTTCAATGACAGATAATTTAATTCTGTTCGACTAAATTTTATAAGAAGGTATAACTGGCGTACAGATTAATCTAAGCTGATTTTGGTTTTTTGTTGATATTTGATATCTGTTTTCGATATCTAAGATCACCTCTGAAGTATTTTCTACCAAACAAAAAAGGAATTATCAAAACCAACTAACAATTAGCGGAGTTATCGCATAAAATAAAACCAAATAAAAAAACATGCAACCTGATTGAGAATATCCTCCTTGTTTGAAGTCGATTATAACCGCATGATGTTTGTTTTTTCCACACAAAAATGTTTTTTTGACAATTATTTTGTCATCCAAGATGACGCGACGCGATCACGTGGGCACTTTCTAGTATCTAGAATCTAGATATTCTGTGGATCGTCTGTGATACACAGAATACTTAGAAGTTAGTATGTACCGAACACGCCGCGCGTGTCGTTATTATTTAATGTTTGTGTAATTTCCGAACCAACAGACCGATATTGTTCAAATTTTAACGGGACAATAGAAAAAAATGTGTTCTTTCTAACAAAAAAAGAATTAATGAAATTAAACAACGCAAACATGAGTTACAACCAAATACACATTCTGTCTTTCACACCCTCCTGCAAGAAAACCGATCAGAATTTGGGGATCAAAAGTAGCCTACAGCAATGTCCTTAGTATAAACTAAAATCATGCCAAGTTTCAGCTGAATTCAATCAGTAGTTTCGGCGTGATGCGTGATCCCTATACAGAAAGACAGACAGACAGACAGACAGACAGACAGACAGACAGACATGAAAGAAAAAAAATGCAGTTTCGCCATCAGTATCGACTATGGAGTGCCCCAAAAAATGTTTTTTCAAAATATCTTCAATGTACAGAATTCGACCCGTTACAGTTTTATTATAAGTATAGATGTTTTAAAAGTAATAAACAATGACCCAAGCATTCAGAAGTACCTACATTAATGTAAATTTTGTTTTACTTTTTTTTTTAGTAGGTACGTATAGAGGTTAAGTAACAAATTTTATATCTATAAATATGTGTGTGTTTGTTAAGCCAAATGATGGGTTTTAAACTGTATGTTTTAGATGTATCATAATGTAAGGACGATGTTTAACACTAGTCCTTACATTGAAGGAAGTATGGTTTCAAGAATTCACACAGCGGGGAGTTTCGTGGGCATTAAATTTATAATTATTTATGACCAATTTTGATTCAAGAATTCAAGGCAGAATGAAGGAATGCGCAATCCAGATCACGCAGCTAAGTTGTACCTACATGAGAAGATTTTTTTCTAAAGCACGCAGTGGTCTTATGATCGGGTGGTATGAAAGACATGTGCAATTGTAGTACTATAGAGCTTTTAACATTGTAACGACATATAATTGCTTATTTATGAATATTGATCGGTCATAAAAAGGACTCCATTGATTTCTAATACTATAATGTTGCTGGCTGAATACAACTATTAAAAAATAAAGTAAATCTAGAAGCACATTTCAATGGAAGAATGCTGCCTTTTAAATAAAGAATGTAGTGGCCAGTATACTGTAGATTGTGAAGGCATTCACAGTTTGATTTTGTTTTATTTTCTGCGCTAACAAGTTTTTTGTTACGAGAAAAAATTACGCACTCATCACGACAAGACGAGAAAGTACCTCTAGATTTCTGAGTTTCACAAATTTACAAGTCAAATTTTGGCTGAATTTTAAAGAGTTAGTTCTCATAAATTAAAAAAAATCGCTGTACATCCAAACAATATCAAGTCGATGGCAAAAATGCTATGCCACAATTTATTACAGTGTCAAGCCACAAAAAGGAACAGATCCAATTATTTTTTTCTGGCAAATTAAATTGTTTATGTTTGCTCGGTATGTAGGTGTAGATATCAGACCATTTTAGTGTCTCGTTGACGACAGACAGTGAAACCAGGCACGTAGCGATGACCAAATGAAAAACTGTATCACCGTAGAAAATAGCGGGATGTTATAGAGAGTGAAAACGAGCCGTGGGCAACTGGATCGTCCACATAGCTTAGACCTCTACCACATTACTATAATTTAGGTAGAGAATCTGGACAGGGAGGTCCGGTTCAATTGGCCGGTATTTATGTTTATCACGGTCTATCAATATGTCTATTATTCCGATACGTGAGCCAAGCCTCGAGCGGTCGAAGGGTGTTATTCAGGCGGCGATCGAAGTTAAAGTAATTTTGTTTACATTGGAATCCAACGTTATGTTTACTGATAAATCATGGAATGTCGAAGGTACTGCAGATTATTACGATACGAGAACCAATATATTTGCAAATTTACAGGGAAGTTAATTCTATCATTGCTCTACTATTTCTCCCTATCA
Organism: Ectropis grisescens; assembly: GCA_017562165.1. Taxonomy (NCBI): domain Eukaryota; kingdom Metazoa; phylum Arthropoda; class Insecta; order Lepidoptera; family Geometridae; genus Ectropis; species Ectropis grisescens. The sequence continues at coordinate 13,697,577 of CM029769.1, read as the reverse complement.
TAAAGTATTTCAAACTATTCATGGTGGGTAAGTACGTTTGTCTTCCCTTAAGGTCACGTAGGTTCATAAAGTTAGCGAGTAACATACACATGCTAACTCATAGAGGCTGAAATTAGTGAATAAAATAACGAAAGTGTAAAAAATACAAACTTCTAAAATGACATGACCTGACGAAAACTTTATTATAACCTAGCAAATTAAAAACAAAGTGAAAAGTTTTTTTTCCTTTTACCGTTTACACCCAACGTTTACCGTTTTCAGTGTTGTCGAAGTGTTTGAAATTTACACTTCGACAACACTGAAACCATTCCGTACCTACACTATGCTTAACAATCTTTTAGCTTTGCGTTAGTGAAATAATTATAAAAGATCTGGTCAATATCTCTAAAATTTATGACATAACATCAACACAAAGAAATATTTTTTTTACGCAATATCTACAATAGATGATTTTAGTACAACCTGAGTATTTTCGACAAGCTTTTTTAAACATTCGCTTAATTATCTGCTTAAGATCGCCACACCGAAATAACTTTCGGATAATTAGATCCCCAGTGGCTACTTATACGGACATCCAAGAAACGCGGCGCACGCGCGTCTCCCGAGCCTCATTACGGTGGAATCTGCTCTTGTTTCGCAACTCGTCCATCCTACCAGTTTGGGGTCCCGTTACACAACTGGAACACGACTGGACTGCGTGGAGCAATGGAATAATGGAAGGCGAAGTGAGGAAACGATAAGGAGGTAGTGTAATAATCTCATGGCAACTAACATGAATAAGAATTCGAGGACATCTTTACACAAATTGTAAAAAATGTACATTGTTCATTACACTTGTAATAAGTACATCTACATATTTTAATTTTTGACACTCAATTCAATTTAAAAATGAATACTTTATGTATGCTCTTGTTTGTTTTTTTTCTAAAATTGACGTGTAAATTGTAGATTTATCAATAAAGAACTCTGACTTTGACTTCACAACAAATTGTATTAGCAGGTGTATTCTAGAAAAATAAGAAAAGTATTGGTCCAAATATCTATGAAAAATCTTTGAAATAAGTATAAATATTTTGCAAATAATATAAATATACTAAACTCGATTGAAAAAAATCTTAGCCCGAAAGTCTTAAATTGTTACTTTATGTCGGCAATTCGGTAGGTTTTAAAAGTTTTGTTTGATTTTTTTTTAAAGTCTATACCTGCTCTTATGTGAATGTTTAGATATGTTTATTAAAGGTATTTTATTAAATTTGAATTATGTATTACAAAATAGCAGATTTTGTAAGATGATTTACAAGATGTGATCTATTCGTAATATGGTGGATAGGTATGTGGTAGAGGTACTAACTCTTGATGTAAAATAGGTATTATAAAAGTAATTAATAAAGTAAGAAGTAAAATGGATTCCAACAAAACAACAGCATCAAATGAAATACTTAATTTAAACGTGAAACTTTTTTGCTAATAAGCTTTGATTGGAGTTCAGTTTTAAATGTATTAAAAATTGAAGTTAATAATATAATGGACCGAAACGGAAAAACTGGCTGCGCCCGCGTTGAATTTATAATGCGACGAGTGACGGCTCGACCTGTCGGGACATCTAGATTGCGGTGGCGGGGTTCCGTACGTTCAGGCTAATGCATGCTGCGTTCATCAGATTATATATGTTACATTGCCTGATTTTGAAATGTATTTAGCTTTGTTAGAAAGAATACGAATATGGTGACAAAAATCATCTGTTTTACTCAGGTCTTTGTACTTTGTTTTGCCTATCACGGTTGTTCATTTCAACTACCACTCGCTATCCACTATTCAACCACGGTAAATATCTCGTGATTCGTTATACTTTATAAACAACGAGTATAAAAAATTGTTTTTAATTTCTTGGATTTTTTGTGTTTAAAATAGACCTGGTGTAGTTTTTAATACATTAAGAGTTTGGACACCAGTCATTAAGCTTTAGGTAAGCTGTTAATATGACCTCCAAAATTAGGTTTCATATGGATTTATATTTTTTCTAATTTTGGTACCTTTCATAATAATTTCAAATCTAAGTGCTCAAATTGGATTTATTATTTAACTTTTCACAATAATACCTATTTTGTAAATTAATATAAATGTTAGTCAGCCTTAACAAAATAGGAAGTCAACAAACTGAACAGATGAGGAACCCTATTTGTGAAAACCGGTTGACGAGTCTGCGTCGATAACGTATAATTTTGTAATATTGGTTGATGTTATGCACAATAGTGCCAACTCTTATCATCAAAGCTACCGTGCAATTATCGATGCTTGCGCACTTACTTATTACAGGTATCGTCCCATGTTGCTATTCTGTCCTTTGATAATGTCTTGATCTCTTTCTATCTCGTGCGAAATGTTATTCGAGTGAAAGTGACAGGTACAGTGTTATTAGCTCTGAAATGTTTTATAATTTGGAAAAATAATGCGTAATAACCACCATTAATTACCTGATAATGGCGCTGTACATCGCATTAAATTCAAGGATTTTATAAATCATTAGTGACAAGTAGCACCTACTTGCACGAATTTCTCCGGCTCTATAATATCGTCTGTGTCATTTTATTTCATTTATAGAAGTAGAACTGTATTTCTATTATAGCTAGTTTAGCTAACAGTTTTGTATGATTTTCATTGGTAAGTGAATGCTTTGAGACAAAAGGAATTTAAAGCTGACCATCCTCTCTGTCTTCCAAACGTTGTTCAAGAATCAAAACATTTTTAATAATGTCAAATGCCCAGTGTCAATTTTGCAAGTGCACTGAAAAGAAAACAGTACTTAGTTAAAATGTATGTAAGTCAATGTTTATGTAGGTATATAGGTAACTAAATTCTGGGCTCATAATAAAGTGATTTTAAAGCAACTTTCATGCAAGTTTGTTGAGTTATTATTAAATTAGCTCTATATACTACTATATGTATCTACAAGCAAAATATTTACAGTTTTTTGTTAGCATTAATATTGTCGAAGAGAATATTATAGTGATCAGTTGATGCATCAGTAGAATTACATATCAAAAGTTACATATAAAAGTAATGAATGTTTTTTTAAAACTACATACAAAAATAAAGTGCACCAGCCATTTAGAAACTATCAATATAATTATGAGGGTCTTACCTGGCGGGATTATTACTTAAAAACAAATTGAATTCTTTCATAGAACATTGTACTCAAAGTGACCCTTATTTTTTTATTTAAGTAGATAATATATGATTTCAATAAGATATAAGTTATTCTACATTTTTTATATTGAAATAGAAAACATATCTATGAAAATTATGTCATTAATTTCAATGGGATTACAGTAGTAGGCCTGTTCTGAAGGAACATCTATGTAGGTTTGCCATCTGAGTGGAAGATCCATTAAAAATTCGTTCATGTTTATTCCGAATAATTTCGATAATTATAGAGACGGCCGCCTCGGGCGTCGGGTGCCTAATTTGTTTATTACGATTTATGAACGTAGAATCTTTTAATAAGCTAAAGATCGAGTTATCACATCATTTAAATTTATTATGGAGTGATATGGATTATATTTGGAGCTGCCGCGCCTTATCTAGGCTCTGTATCTTAATTGTGCTGTCAAATGACAATAAATTATGTTAATTAGGTGTATAATCCATCAATTTTAACTATACTTTCAAAATTATATTTAAATTTAGTGACACAAATAAAAATATAACATCAAAATACAGTATTGAAAACTGTTCAGACAACATAAAATAATTATGTATCCCTCAGTTTTGTCTCTTTCAATTCCTTTTATATCATGAACGTCAAACATTTTTTTACTGACTTTACCATTTATTTTTATAAATAAATATTGGTGGACAATTCACACACATTACCATCTGACCCCAAACTAAACAAAGCTTGTAAGATGGCAGCCAGATAGCTGATATAATACGTATATAGTTCTAAATACATAGTTATTAAACATACACCCAGACACAGTTCAAATATTTGAATTCATCACACAAACATTTGTACTGAGTGGGAATCGAACCCAGAGCCCTCGGCTTCGCAGGCAGAGTTACTACCCACTAACCAACGAGGCCAGATACTGGCCAGTTATGTGGCCAGTGTATGTATTTTTATGTTACACAATGCCAATTAAGCATACTAATTGATTTAAACGTGATAGGAGATGACAAATGTTTTCATCAAGTGACAACAACACAATTTTTGTCAACTTTTCCGATTTCGCAATAGTAACATCGTAGGTTTGAGTCCTGTCGGGACTTCTAAAGTATTTTTATGCGTCACAAGTGTAGATGTATAAGTACAAGTATATCATAACCACTGGGCCAATGGTCAAGAAAAATGTGATTTGAGGACATGGTGTGCTATAGATGCGTTAATCCGCAGCTGAACAGTGCGGTGCATTAAGGTTTTGACTCTCTTCTTATGAAAGAAGGCCCCGAGTTCCAGCTGTGGGAACATTAAGTAGGCTGCTAATGCATGCTAAATATTTCATAAATCAAATTTAGAGAAAGAATTTCTCAAACGTGTTACAGAGATGCTATAAATAACAGATTAAACATATAAATTCTTCACAAAAACACTGATTCGAGAATTCTGTGTGAAACCAATTTGCAATTAAATATTTTTACTTTTTTGACTAGACTGAGGCAAAAACGATGTAGGTATATACATATTTCCTAGTGTAAAGTTCCTTGATCCCGCATCGTTCATTACTCCATACGTAGAGTGGACCGATAAGCTAGTTTGCCGGTTTATTAGTGCTCATACGGCTCTATAATTAATTTATCTGCTCATCAAAATATCTCCCGAGGCACGAGGTCTCGCCAAAGCGGGCACATCCGTAATTGGAATCGATATGGCTGGTCACTTCACTGTTATGAGACGGGAAGGAATATCTTGAGCTTAGTTCGTGATGAATTGTGATGGGTTGCTCATAAGCGGGTCTTGGGTGGTCTGCCTCAAAATTAGATTTTGCACTTATTAACCTCAGGGTACCCGTGCTTCAATTTTAAATTAATGATGGAGAACTTTGAATACACCTAATTTTACCACCGTATTTCGAATATTTAAAAGAGCCCCAAGAAAAATCTTGTAATTTTTTTGGGAAACCTTTAACCGATATAAAAGTTTCTGATGTATGTGACGTCAAACAAACTCAAAGAGACACAATTGAGCTTATCTCCGGAAGCAATACGATGATAAGCTGTTTTTATTTAAATACATTTTTTCTGTATATCAAACATTTTCGCCGTGTATTATCGGTGGTGAGACAAGTGTTTCAGCCGCAAACTTAAGTTTTTTTGAAACATTTAGTGACGAGACGAGAACAACTTGCGTCTTTCTGTTTCCTAACTGAGGTGTAGAAGGTGAAGTAATACCTACGTATGCCCAACCCAGCCAAGTGCCACTATTGTGCCATTTAACATTATTGGTCCAAATTGTCACACTGTAGGGAAAAAGCTTCTGGTCCCGGGTGAGAAGTAAATGAACAGTCCAAATCACTGCCGATCGGATATTTTTTTGACGAGCAAGCCATGTGCCTGATGGTAAGCAATATGCCTGCCACATAACAGCGCAGTGACAGCTATCGGAACATGAAGAGTCCAAATCAATACCTAGCACTGCACTGCGCTCGTCACCCAGAGATCTAAGATGTTATATCTCTAAGCCCTGTCATTTCGCTGTAAACAGTGCCCTTCAAACCGGAGGAGTCCTACCACTACAATATATGTATGTAAAGAGACGAAAGTCTTTAACCAGTGCGTGTTGCCAGTGATGTCTTATGGAACTGAGACGTGGTCTTTAACTGTGGGCCTCATAACGAAGCTCAAAGTCACACAGCGAGCTATGGAGAGAGCTATGCTCGGAGTCTCTTTGCGCGACAGAATCCGTAATGAGGATATTCGCAAAAGAACGAAAGTGGCCGACATAGCTCAAAGAGTAAGCAAGCTGAAGTGGCAATGGGCAGGCCACATCGCTCGCAGAACTGACAACCGATGGGGAAGAAAGGTTCTCGAGTGGCGACCACGAACCGGAAGACGCAGTGTTGGACGGCCTCCCACTAGATGGACAGATGACCTCACAAAGGTCGCTGGAAACCGCTGGTTGCAAGTTGCACAGGACCGTTCGTTGTGGAAATCTAGGGGGGAGGCCTATGTTCAGCAGTGGACGTCTTGCGGCTGATGATGATGATGATAAGATACGATATAAGATGAATTAAATTTGTCGACATCATTTTGTAAAAGTCTCATCAAAATGTTACTACATTACTCACGTAGTCATTTTTTGCCGGTTACATAAACAGATCGCGTGTCAGTGGAGGTGTCAGTGAAAATACCAGGTACAGCTTATAGCTCTTGACGTTAACACTTTCGGACACTAATTGTGGAAAATACTCGTTTTTAACTACGCAACAGTTAAATTACGTTAAACTTTCGCAGCCAAAAGTACTATATGCTAATTGAAATAATTTATAAAATTAAATTTTACAACTGCCATTACGGAGCCTTTCGGGATTTAATGAACATTTTATTGATGTTTTAAATAGTTTCACCTCTCATTGAATTTTGAAATGAATAGAGGAGAATCATATTCAGGTCAACATGAACTATGTTGTACAATGTAGGTACATAAGTAGCGGTCTCTTAAAGATTTTTTCTTGCGATGGTGTCGTGTAGCTCGTCGTCATCATCCCTCGAATACGGTCAAGAAGAGCTTTGCGCTGGTTGACACATGCGTCACACTCGTGAACGGGTGCTGCTTGCGGTAGTTGGTCTGCTCACCGTATTTATAACACAGAAATTGAAATTTAGGCCTTAGATTACTGTGAAAATTACAAATTTAGCTCTTAATAAAAATGTCAAAGTCTCAAAAGTTCTTAGGCATTTTATAAATTTACATGTGTGCCATGGCGTCACTGTCTCAAATAAATAATGCTTTAATCAAAGTGTGGCTTGTTACTGTTCAGTTTAATTTGGTTTGTTTCAACTTATTTATTTTGACTTAATTTGATATAGTTTGGACTAATTAAATTTAACTTGACTTGATTTGATTTAATATGGTTTGATTTCATTTATTTTGATAGGAATTGATTGATGTAATTTGATTTTATTTTGTTTGACTTATTTTCATTTGATGTAAGTTAGTTTGATTTCATTTAATTTGATTTTATTAGGTTTTATTTTGATGTAATATGGTGTTGTTTTCTCAGTTCTGTAAATTTAGATAATAGTATGTACATTGATTTTTAATCTGACAAATAAATTATTCTATTATATTCTCAAAACAAAAGCGTACTACCAGTGCGTCCCACCCCTAATGACCTACGCTGCTGAAACGTGGACACTCAGAATATTCCAAAAGCTCAAAGACGTTCAGCGAGCCACCGAAAGGGCTATGCTTACTTGCTTGATTGCTAATGCAGTAAAAAAACACGGACTGTGGTTGTAAAAAATGTACAAATTAAAAACTCTCGTTGAAATGTTAAGTGGTAATTCGTTGTCAAAAATGAAGTAACAGAAATAATAATATTTTACTCGGTTTGTAGATAGCACACTAACATCAGTTACTTACTCGTATTTCTTACTTCAAATACCTACATCGCTGCACAAAAATTGATGTTTATCAGATTTTTTTTGGAAATACATTTTTGATACAGAGGTCTTGGGTTTATTTTAAGATAAACAGTAATGTTGAAATGGTTCCGTCTATAAGTATTTATCAAACATTATTCATGGGGTCACCATGCCCGAGTATCAGTTTCTAAGCAAGCTTACTCCGACCTACACTACGCACGTTAATACCTAATCCTTATCAAGGTATCCCACAAAATGCCGTTGTATTGCTAGCTACAATAAAATCTATAGTTCAATGAATAATTCGTAGTTAGCAACACGCCAATGTGTCACTTGTTTAAAAAAAATGTCCGAACAGTGAGAGGACACTGAAAGAGGCGGTGAAACGCGTTGCGTCACCAGTTTTTGACATGTGGGTGCTCTAGGCCTGTTTCTTCACCGACCTTGCTTTCCGTTAATTAGCCACCTCGCTGGGCGCGAGTGATGGATCGGTCACCTGCTCCGACTCGGACGATTGATGGATGGAAGTGACAGTTGAAGCCAATGTAAGTATCTGTCTGAAATAGACATTTTAGACTAAAGAAACTAAAACCACACCATTGGTTATTGGTAAACAACTATTAATATTGTAATTTTATTAACATTTTACAGAACTGATAAGCAGATTATAAATATAGTTACCAACTGTCAGTTAAAAAATCAAACGCTAAAGAAATAACAATTGGTATTTATTACATTAATTGATTTCGATTAAGTGATCAAAATATCTAACTATAGTCGTATGATTTTATCAGGATTTGTTACCAGTTCGTGCAACATTAAACAAATTAACATAAAATACTAATATTTTTTTATTACGTCACGTTTTAGCCCCAGGCTTTTTATAATTACCAATAAAATGTAGTATCTCTTAATTTGACTTCATTAATGACCTCGTTGACACAACTTTTGATTTTGTTATCGCCATTTGCGTAGATTTATTGTCATTTCCATACATGTCTTCTTTATGTCTCTGGTACGTGTCACCGGGTACTGTCAAAATCACACCGGTAACCGCAGACAGGCCGAAATTCTTCCAACAGATCGCTTCGAAATGATAAAATAGCGTTATAATTTCAATAGATTTTTATTTCAACTGTAGCGGGATGGTAGAACCTTTAATCGTTTTTTTAAAAAGCTTGGTTTGAGCATAATCTACTGTTATTGAGTTCCTTTGACGATATTATAACGAATTTACCAAATTGGAATCTTTACAGGTTTTTGGCTAGCGTTAGTATTAAAACGCTCCACACACGAGTCCTAAAATCAAAGGAAATGACGTAAAACTAGTGGGGAGGAGCTTACATAGCACCATATGATTGGTGATTTATGATGCGATGTAGGGTCCTCCCCACTAGTTTTACGTCATTTCCTCTTATTTTAGGACTCGTGTGTGGAGGGTTTTAGTAACATTTAAACGCTCCACACACGATTCCTAAAATCAGAGGAAATGACGTAAAAACAGTGGGGCGGAGCCTACATCGCAACATAAATCACCAATCATATCCTACAACGCACCATATGATTGGTGATTTATGGTGCGATGTCATTTCCTCTGTACCCTCCTTTGTACCCCTTTAAAGAAAATTTGCGCCAACAGAGAAATGTGAAATTTTCCGTACTTATAGTTTTAATAGACAAAAAGTGAAGAATGCTATTTTTTTTGTAATTGTGCATAAAATATGTTTAATCAATTAAAAAAAACATTACACACATCCATGTATTTGACATACACTCGCATTTACTCTTTTGCTTATTTCAATTTTGGTCATATATAGACCACAGGGCGACCACTAGTTTTAAATTATTCGATAAAATAGGTATGCACTTGACCGCCATCTCGCCTGATGTTAATCGGCGATACAGTCTACGATAGAGCACGATCTAATTAATGTCTTTCAGTGTACAGTAGGTATTTGTTATTTAAAGTCCCCGATCAGCAAAAAATGGCCTCAGGTCGTTCGATCAGCAGTCACATCAATTGTACCAAGAAAGTGAAGTGATGTTACAACATAGTGCTCTGTCCGATTTTATTTTGGTAATTCAACTTTGACAACTAGATCCGTGACTGTGTCCGCTTAGAGGTCACATTGATTTTAATTAGCACAGTGAGTAATTTTGATTTGATGGGATTTCCAGAAAGATACAATTGGAAAAACACATCTGGAGAATCCTTAAACGGATTTATGGACAATTTAATTAATTATAATTCGTAGAGTTTCATAAGTTATGTGACTCCATGCATTTATGTACTAAGAATCTGAGCTAATTGTGACTTAACGATTTATATTGTATTGTTTCAAATTATTTTGGTAAATTTTTTTTAGATACAGAAGATTTTTTACAATATACAGTGACGGGACAAGGAAAAATAAGAAACACCTCAGCTAATAACAGCCACATACATACCAAGACCTGTGAACACGAAAAGTCTAAATTGATAAGCACTGCATTGCGCTTGTCATCGGGGGTATAAGGCGATTTATCTCTTGCCTTGACCGGGAGCACAGCACAGTTCGCAAATTACTACATGGTTAGGATAACAAAGTTGTGTTACTTTCATAGTGAAATTGTGCAAAGGGTTCTACCATTACAAAAAAATTTGCTAAAACGATTTCATATCTTGTTACTTTGAAATGTTATCCAAGGCCTTTCTATGGGATCTACACTATCTGGATTCTGATATTTTTTAAAGGATCTTTAGTATTCGGCATAAAAAGTGGCCTATGTATTATTTTCCGATAGTAGTAGTAGTAGTTAGTAGTAGTTCCGATATCGGTATTTTGTCGGCCTAAGTGTAGCCTTACTCTTATCTTACCAAACTTCCTCCACATCCCTTCAGTATTTTTATTTGAAAAAGTAGTAACTATTCGTACTTACCAATTTTTTGCAATTAAAATATTAGTAAGTTGGCACTTGTATTTACCAGATTCATTAATTAATTATAGCTTGAAAGAAAGTCAAACATACATCCAAACAAGCTTTAGGTATACATTTTGTATGATTATTGTGACACCATCTGTAGTACCAGCGGTAGGTAATGTAGCTACAATGCGGTATAAATTAAAGTTTATGATAGCGCTACAGGTACCGGAGAAGGCAGGGCGTTATCAAAGCAAGCTAGGCCTAGATTTCGCAATGTCCTATCGCAACTATAAATATATGGGATTACTCGGAATGGCTGTAAAAGATGAAAAGGACTTGGCGCCGTAATCAAAACATTTTCAAGAGATTTAAGTGAGCCAAAAACCAGATATATTTTTAAGTAAAGCCTGTTTAACGAAACATCGTAGTTTTTTCCGATAATATGTTTACACTTGCCCGTCGTCTCGCCAGACGTTAAGCGACTATGCTAAGCTACTAAGCGACTAAGCGGTCTAAGACAAAGCGCGTTAACAAAAAAAACAACTTATTGAAGATTTAAAGACTTACAAATTAAATCTATCAGGAGAAGTATCTAACAAATACTTAAAAATGTTGATGTTCTTATTACGTTAAATGAAGCCGAACCTCTTTATATGAGTATCTGTGTCTAGCTCAAATTGGGCTAGGCAGTAGAGGTTGAGAGTCGAGAGGAGGTACGAGTGCCCTAAAAACACGCTATTTACTTTAGTGTATTATTTTTGGGTGTCAGTATGCGTATAGTTAAGAAGTCACTATCACCACCAGGCGCCCCAAAAGAAATATAACGTCAAATGTTATTATAATCGCATTTAATATGGCATGATGGCAATTAGAATGCGTATCCTTTTGTTGATGACACATTTTCTGTGTAACCCAAAATTGAATACAAATGTATTGTACAAACATCCAACAGCTTTCATAAACAGTTGTGTTTAATAACAATGAAAGTTATTTACTGAGTATTAAGTTAGTAATATGTAGGTATTGAAATACGAGATTACAAAATATTTCTCGAAAATTATCTAAATTGACTCACTTTGAAGAAGTACTCTTTGCAGAATCCACATGGGGAAGTATTTTACCGCCAAGGATTACAGTGCAAACACTACTGTTTTGAAGGACAATGTTTTCAGAAAAAATTAAAGGTTAAAGAGATAAATCATCTAAAATCTACAGGCGTCGAGCGCATTAAGGTAAAATATTGACTATTCATGGTCAAATAGCTTCTTAGTATTGTGTTGTTATGGGCGTTGAAATATGGAGTTGATGGAAACAAAAGAAAACGTTGAGGTGGTTAAGAAATGGGCCTTTCAATGATATTTAATCGTTAAACGTTAAATAATACACAAATTTAGCGAGTAGTTCACTTATGTAAATTACAAAAACATCGATCAATTTTATGAAGTCATTTGAACACAGAAAAAATGTGCAACGATAATAGCCGGTTTTACGTCACACGCAATCACCATTCCAATTATCTACACAAAACCATCACAAAAACCGTGTAACGAAAGCGACCGCAAGCCCAGAATCGGCAAGCAAAGGTTGTTTTTCAATAAGCAATAAATATTGCGTTGCAACGGTGGCAGGCGCACGCGCCGCCGGTAACAAGCCCGCGCCCGCGCCGTGCCATCGTTGCGCAACTGCCCCACCCTGGTGCGGCACTTCTGGCTCTAGTCGATGCTCCAAGTCATGAGAATTAGGATGATGACTGGGTCAAAAGCATACCATCCTAATTATTCAGTTAGGTTGTAAAAAAATTGAGACGCATATTTTTGTCTGATCAAATTATTACAAATCGACAAAGATATAGATCGTCAAACTTTCAAAGTGGGTATATGACGTCACGTCTTCGTATAAATCGTACAATGATGTGACGCCACTCGAAACTCGAAATAAAAGAAAAATACATGTCTAATATTTTTTTAATACCTAATCTAACTGACGGGCTATACTAATTTATTTTTTCCGTCATCATGCCCATTCAAAATTATTTTGTTAATTGTTTTTGGATCCTTTGTCTCCGTTGTCATGAGCGTTGACTAGTACCAAGAATGCCGCACGATCCATCACAATAAATAGTATTTATTCTGTTTTTTTCCTCAAATACATCGTGGCTTCTTTAGTAAGTTTGCCCAAAAAGACCTAGGTCTCTGATTCAATTTCCATTCATTTATTTTTTATTAGTCAGCTTGCTAAACTAAATTACGTCCTCCCAATGCCATCATGGATTCTGGTTAAGGCTCCAAATAGTTCTATAAAATTTAGGTGTTAAACAGCACTGGCAAGTTACAGGCTGAGATGGTATGGACACGTGAAGAGAAGGTCGCCTGACTTCAAACTTGGCGCTACAGTTGTCGCCCCTGGTCGAAGATTTAGAGGCCGACCCAAAACCAGATGGTGGACTGTAGTGCAAAGGGACATAAGAGCACGCGAGTTGTCCGATGACGATGTCATAGATAGAGCGAAGTGGAGAAGAAAAACCAGAAAGGCTGACCCCACGACCATGTGAGATATATAGCTAGGTAGAGATAGTGGTTTTAAACAGCACTAATGTGGTACAGTGGGTACGTCACCATACGTCACCGTTATAGCTATAGATATACTGCAATTACACAAGATTTCACCCGTCCGATAAGCGTCGTGTCATCCATAATGCGTTGCGTGGCCTCTGCTCCGCCGCCACTCCGACGTTACGCCACTATATTACCATATCGGTGAAGCAAACCCAGAAGATTTTCTCCCAATAAATAGTGGTAAAAGCGATTAAAGAACTAACTATAAAAAAATGTATTCACATCATATGCGGAATCCTTTAACTTACACCAGCTCCTTAGTGATACCGTTCTTGTCCAACTTTAGTATCCACAATAGAAACCTACTACACTATTAAACGCTAAGCTATCTACTTTCCGCATTCACTCCACTATTACGTACACCCATCTCACAAAAACTATTCCACTTGCCTATTGTCGTTAAAAACAGATCACAATATGTCCTTCAATGTGTACTACCTTTCTAATTCTCGGTGTTACAATATCAAAAACAAGATTCTATGTTGAGATAACGTCTTATTCATTAAGTTTGATAATTATTTCGATTTGGGCGGGTTGAGTATAACCTAATTTATTTTATTGATGGCCAAAGGTCAGTTGAATTGTTGTGTAGGCCTTCGTAAGATAAGATCTGCCCGGTAGCGAGGCAGATTGTACGAGTATAAGCTAGGTATGCGGTAAGTATAAAATAAAGGAACCCTTTATTAATAGATGTAGTACCTACGATACCTACACACATGGCTTACATACTAACTGTGCCCCGCCGTGTTATCCGCGGCGACAAACACACGTTTTAACAGCAATACGTCGGAACGAACAAACCCACTTATTATAAACACAAGAAATGTTGCCTTTTTATAATATTAGTGTGATTGTTTCGGCAACCAGTTTTACTATTTTAGTTTGACACTCCATATTTCGTAAAAACAATTTTTATTCAATAGCCTTTTCTCTTTCAAGATTAAGTGATAACGTTTTCGTGACAACGTGAGCAAGACGATAGCCTGGTGGTAAACAACTCGTTTGCCTACAACAGAATTGTGCCACGCAGCTATTTGAGCATACAAAATGTAACTCACGTCTGGCATAGCAATAGGAGATTTGAATGATTTATCCTTTTATCTGTTACATTTATATAATTTTTACCTATGAATTTTTGTGAAAGCTTATTATATACGTAGAAGGAATATTAATTTAATAATACTTACAAAATAACAGGTTTCTTATTTTACTGGTATTATTAAACTAATATTCCTATATTTGAATAATTTTGATATGAAATAGTATAGATAGACATAACGAACTTCCTGACGCTATGTGGTTACCGGTCGGTGGTCGCCAACTATTGGATAATCGTCAGCATTGTTAGCGCATCGTCTATTTAAGAATCCTGTATCTAAGTCATAGTAAGTAGATCGTATTTTATAATTATTTTAGTATTTTTAGTAGTGGTAGAGCTCTTGGGGGAGTCCACCTGGGGAAATACAACACCTGAGTTCCGGTTTGAAGGGAAATGTTTTCAGTGAAATTACAGGGCTTAGAGATATAATATCTTAGATCTCTGGGTGACGAGAGATTACAGTGTATTGAATTGAATGAATTGGATTCTTGTTATGTGGCAGGCATGTAACTTACCATCAGGTACATGTCCTGCTCGTCTCGTCAGTATTTACTATATAAAAACTAAGAATATATTTCACAGAAAGTGTCAGAAATCTATAGTCAAAGATATTTTCAGAAACAAAAAGTGTGAATCTGGAGGTCCAGCATACAATTTTATGATGAGTGCATAAATAGCTACTCGTATCGATTCTCATAAACATTTTGACTTTTAAAACTACGAGTAGGTATCATGTTGGTGAGGTTGTTATTAATTTGTCACGGATTGTCCTTTCTAGGACTAAACTTTACCTAAGAAATAAATATTTATGATATACCTACTTAGGTATTATTATTTTATCCTTTATCGACTTACTTAACATTCCTAAAAACATTTTTCGGAAGTCACAATCTGATGCAGGAAGCTTTATGATATTTTTAGTTTACGAGACTATCAATAGAAAATTATTCGTATTTACCACGGAATATCCGTGGTATTTACAAGTTGTTTTAAATTTTAATTACAAAATATTTTAGTGATTTTAGTTTAACTTTCTCCGAAAAACAGAAATCGACTTTAATTTAAAATTAAACTCAGACTCTGACTCGAGTCGATTCGAGATTGAACTCGACTTGACATACAGCCGGATTGAGAACCTCCTTCTTCCTTTCTTGAAGGTTTACATGCAAAGCATGTAATGTCTATAAATGAACTATACGATTATGCGAACGTTATCTCTGTTTATCGAGTCCAGAAATAGCTGATATTCGCCCATTAGCACAAAACAGCGTCCAAAATGGCGGGGAGCTATAGTACACGCCATGAAAGATGACCAGCAAATGTGGCGCTGCGGTCAAAATTAAAAAAAAAAATATTTTAGTTCTATTTAAAGTACAGAAGTAGTTTTAATATCATACTTCACTACTGTAAATACTTCATCATAATTAACATTTTCTTACTTCTGTCTACTAGGTCAGATTCAACTTATCAATGAATGTCTCGAAACAACGTCGAAGGTCCACCTATAAAGAATACCGAATAATGTGCTACTCGATCAATTATTTTCTCCCTCAAATCAAAGATATAGTTATACATATAAT
Organism: Ectropis grisescens; assembly: GCA_017562165.1. Lineage (NCBI taxonomy): Eukaryota > Metazoa > Arthropoda > Insecta > Lepidoptera > Geometridae > Ectropis > Ectropis grisescens. Next base: position 13,681,795 of record CM029769.1, on the reverse strand, counting down.
ATGTATTTATCTTTCCCTACGAGTATTTTATAGTTTTATCTAGAAAAAAAGTAAAAACTCTCACTCACTCTCACTTTGGGGTTTTGGGTTTCAATTTAAAATCAAAGTTACATAATAAAATTGCAGTCCACAAGTAATAAGCCAAGGCCATAATTTGCCGTCGTGGCCCAGAGCGGGTTAAATGCATTAAATGCGTCATCCTTCAACCCGCTCTCTTTAGAATACTCTGAGATATGTGTTCGTATCGGTTTCCTCAAGATGTTTTACTTCACCGTAAAAGCCAATGGAAGTAACTAACGTGACATAAAAATATCAATAAGTGAGTTTTATAGATTTCTGGTTGAATTATTAGATACTTATTTTTTATTAAATTTGACATCGTAAAAAAACTGTTTTAGGACCTACTTATTCTTGTTTCAAGTTCAATTTTGCCTGATATCTTTCATTTCAAGTTACGCTTATTATCGAGGTATTTATTCTTGTTTATAATTAAATATTCTCGGCATATTCACTTCCGTTTTAATAACTCAGTTTCGTTTTTTTATTGTTGTTTTTAGATATAAAATTTATGTAATTATTTTACATATGGGTTTAGATATAATGATATGTTGCTAAAATGTTTGTTTTATATCTGTGACTAATACCTATCTCCCAGCAATAAAGATAATTTGATTTGATTTCACAATGTATAAGAAAACTGAATTATTATTTTATTATAGCATTTTTGTAGTAAGGTACAAATAATATTACCTAGTATGAAGAATGTATGTAGGTCGTCTTTATTGGCACGGAGTGTAGCGGTCTAGTTCGGGGCGGTTTCGCTTGTCGCAAATGAATGGTAATAAAGCACAATCATATCGCAGTTCGTGACGCAGGCGCAGCCGCGGGTGCTGCGATCACAAGATGGCGTTCCGTTGAGAGACCGCTCCTACAACACTTTGTATTACTATCGACTTAAACTAGACTACGACTTATGAACTATATAGTTAATAAGTACTGTTATTTACTATATTTCGGCTTGCATTATTTACTTGACTTTTTATTTATTTGGATTATATAAACTTTTGATATTTATCTTTAGAGGTGAAAAACTCTTCCACAATCAGAGGTGTAACGTAATGTAACGAAATTTTATGTTTCAGGCCTCATCGTTTAGTTGGTAGTGACTTAGCTTGTGGTTGGTCGTCGGTTCAAGTCCCATTTTGTAAAATCATTTCTTTTTTTTCTATAATATGTTTGCATCGATAGAATTATATTTTTTTTTTCATATATTTTCATTCCTATGCACTATCCTATTACCTATCCTATACACATTTACAGGAAGACAAATCATATGATTACACCTCTAAGTAACTACCTAGTGCAGGTAGACAGTTTGTACTCTGCAGTTTTAGAGATTAGTGTGGAACTTTTATACGAAGGAGTACTACTTACTGTCAGACGCAGGTCTTGCTCGTTGCGTCAAATTATCTTATCCTACTTTCTACTAATATTTTAAATATGATGTTTGTTGCTCGACCAGGTCGGAATGCCGCAACGATTTGAGTTGAAATTTGTAATACTTACAATAAGATTATTATATACTTACTTAGGCTATTATCATCCCGGACAATTTACGGGAACGGGAACTACTAGTGTACGGGAAAATCGCAGGGCACTGCTATTAAAAAATAAACTTACATTTCCACAAACATCTTCACGCACGTAGTTTAATGTTAACATTATGTAATTTTATTAGCCTCAAATCTAATGTCTTCATATCTGATATTGAGATTTAAACATTAAAAAAAAGGAACCACATGCAGTAATCCACATTATGCAATCATTTTGTGACTCAAACACCGTTGAAAGTTTTATTAGTCTAATACTCAAGCTGAGTTGATCAGACGTTTGGCTCAATACGAACTAAATAGTAGGTATAAAGTATTATAATCATTCAAAGCACATCCTTTTACCTATAGATATAATTATGTCCACGCTTAAACGTCTATTAAGTATTCTAAGGACATCATTTAATATACCCACTGCTGAGACTCGGGAATTATTTTGAACAGAGTCAACGCCATAATCTATAACGCTGACCAAGTAACGGTTGGCGGATGACGTATATCCTCAAAAAACGTCTTTCATGAACAAGCCGATTTCTTTACGATGTTTTCTTTCCTCGTTAAAGCTAGGTGACCACGTAATTGAACTTGGATAAATACTAAGAGGCGAAGGCTTAGAACCTAAGTACTTATGATTGCGAAGCCGGACGTTGCCATCACTAGCCACCGCGGTTTAAGCATGCCTAATATGTAATTAAAATACTTTATACTTAAATTTGTCTCGTTATAGTCTCCGATGAATACAGAAGAAAGCGTTCAACTAAAATATTCTAATTATACATTTACGTTTTTTTTCAAACTTCAGAGTTAAGTACTTCACTGTTTTTAATATAGCTTAATATTTCAATTTTCTTCAAATATAATTTTATAGGTCAATCATTAAGGTGAGGAGTGAAGTAAAAGAGGTTATAAAGTTTATTATTATTTATTTCACAATGACAAGGTAATCGGTGACCTTTGAACGACTAAAAGGTATCAAAAGTATAAAAGATTACGTTTTTACAATCTCTATTCTTATCAATACCGATGATAAGTTAGGTATAGCATCTCTAAAGCAAGATTTTGGTACTATTTGATGTTAGGCATGGCAAAGTAGTTCAGGAGGTGGTTGTGTAAATACTGATACGGCAGTCGCCGAAAAGTTAAACAAATCTAACGAGATATGTGATCGTTGTTAGATTAAACAACATAGACTATTTATGTTGTACAATATAAAGTATAGACGTTAGTTAGTTTAACATCCATTAAATTATTCGTATTAATAGCCTTTCCGCAGCATTCATTAAATTGCAATTATAATTAATTACTTTGACTACAATTTGAGTCTATAAAATGGAAATATTATGTATAACTGCTATAAACGGGATGATTGAAATACAATAGAGCATTTCAGGTGTAAAGTTAGAGAAACTAGATGGTTATAATATCTGTTATACTCGTATTGCACTTGAATGAATAAAAAAAAATTAAAATGTGATATTTTTTTAGTACAACACACAACCAACTCTTGATCTACACCACAGTTTCTCAAATTCAGATTCATTTTGTTTATGATTTAATATAATAAAATATTGTCCGAATAATGTGATATGTAAAAAATAACATTAATAGTAATTACCGGTAGTATGCAATATGTAGTTATTTTTTTCTGAGTATACGACAAAACAGTGAAGAAAAAAAATTGCTAAAAAATTGCTTCGTATTGAGAAACTCTGGTAATTAAAAACTAAATAGTAGATATAGGTAACATTGGAGAAATAAAATTACTCAATAATGACGGGATAAAATCAAGTAAATTATGACGAGGAATGTTTAAAGCAACTTAATAAGTTAGAAACAACAGTCAAATTACATTTCTCATGACAGAGTCTTGCTTAGATTCATCTGATAAACTTTGAAAGAGTTAATATAAGGTAAAATCAACTTTATACTATCAACAACGATAGAGATCTATCTATTCTTACAGGAACGTTTAACTATTTTCTTTGAGAGACAATTATGTATGCAATAATAAGAGAACAAGAGCCCGTACTATAATCTAAATTTAATAGTAGGCTATTTCTACCCATGTTAGGCGCATGCGCTGAGAAACTTTCAGTTTTTACAAAAGTGATGTAGTTCTAGCGGCCACGGGCTCTTATACTATGTTGAAAATACATCCGATTGCAGGCCAGTAAATAAATTAAATCACAGATTTAAATTTTCTTAATTTAAAATCTTTTGGAAAATTGTTTTACAAACGTTGTTAATCTCTAAAACCTAAAATCTCAAAATAACATTTATTTTGCGTAATATTTCGAAACTTAACAACAGGCTTGTTAGTTTTACAAATGAGAGACACAAGCCCGATATTAGATATTAAAGTTAACGCAAACGTGACAATATACACAGAAATTCCGCTTCGTTATATAATTTTTAAACAAATTTTCTAACATTTCATTAAAAGACAATATTAAAATAATCTTCAATAAGCAACAAGTTATATTTTTATTGGTAACCGGCGTTTCCTCTCAGACTAATAATACTAAGTAATTATAGTATATATATTATATTAAATCGAATAAAGCATAAATGTACATCCAAACTATTACAAGAAAATACTTACATTCATGCAATATTATTAACTAACGTAGAATTATATCCTAAACTTCGAACACTCTGAACACTTATTTGTAACTCTTAAATCTTTACAAGGAATATATTTATTAGAATAAAATCTATATTGTCTTTATCGGTAGTAAAATTCGGTACTATCTAGTTATATAGTTATAATATTTACATTAAGTACACATAATTGTGATATCACTTTATTTATACAATAATAAAATATAATTCTAATAGCCGACTTGGTGGCAATTGTAAAAATAGTAAGCTGTTTATTTCAATCGTACCACGAACATTTATTGTACGGTAACAAAAGAATCTTTTCCAATTTAATGACAATATAATTTTCTGAAACCAATTGTGCTATGTCGATTTGATACATCATCTTGGTTTTCTATTATGTCTAATTCCATTTAAGTGATCATCTTTTGATCCTAAAAGATGATTGGAATCGAAATAATTCAATTAGATTCAGAACTTTGCAGTAAGAAATTCAAGGACTCACAATCATGCAATAGCAAATTAAAACATTCAAAAAAATTAACAGCAAACACATTCAGTAAAAGATTTGTACCATTAGGCTGCAGAAAATTTCAAGCTCACCGTAACGTATACGTTGTTTAACACGACACAAGTAAATCACTGATACGTCCAGTAAATAGTCATTTGGATGCTTCGACCAGATCGTTGTAAAGGGGAATGTGGTCTCGCGGGCGACGACATCAGGTGTGGTCGGCGGGGCTGGCGGCGGCAGCGGCGGCCGCGCGGCGCGCCGGCGCGACCCGCCCCATAAACGATCTGATTTCTTCAAAGTAAGTCTCGTCCGGAGACCTTCTACGTCCGTCGTCCCCATTCTCCGCTTCGTGCTTCTTCAGATGCCGGTCCAGATTCGTCTGCTGTCCGAAGCAGCGGTCGCAGTAGCGACACCGGAACGGCCGCTCCTTGTTGTGAATGTTTCTTACGTGCCGTTGCAAGTTCGATGATATAGAAAACGAGCGTTCACAGTATTTGCAACGGTAGGGCTGTTCTCCCGTGTGAGTCCGTAAATGTCTTGTAAGGTTCGCACTGCGGGGGAAAGCCTTGCCGCAGTAGGAGCAAGTGTAGCGGTCGCGGGGTCGCGGCGCCCCTGGGTTCTGGGGTACGGGTGGGGCGCGGGGTGCGCCAGGGGCGAGTAAGGTGGCCGCCGCTGCGGGAAGGAACGGGTAGCGGCCAAAAGAGGCGGGTAAAGCCAGGGGCAGCCTCCGGCAGAACTGGAGGAGGGCCGGATGCGCGGGATGCGCTGGATGCGTGTGGTGTGTCGGGTGGGGAGGAGGGGAAGGAACGATGAGATTGCAGTTCTCATCCTCGATGCGTTGTGGACGCTTGTGGGTAACTCGCAGGTCAAGAGGTTCGTCAGCACGAGGGGAG
>CM029769.1:13673177-13675677 GCA_017562165.1 Ectropis grisescens | reverse complement strand
AAAGAAAATAAAATATTATGTGATTGAGTATGAAAGATGTTTTGGTACTTTCTGTGACTGATATCAACTCCAAACAGCAAACTTCTCTGTCCATTCAAAGTTGGTAGCTATTTTTGTTTTTACAACACAAAAAAACTTCAACGCAAGCTTATACATGAGAGATACTTATTTGCTATCAATGTAGGTATAATTATCATAATGAAAGGTCATCCCACCTGTTCAAAAATGATTATTCAAATAACTAGGTGGGTACGTCTCAGTAACTGTATTATGGCAAATCTGTATTATTATATGGACGCATCTGATTTATCAAAAACACAATTCCATAATTGCTTTATCACATAAAGGAACATCCTTTCATTGCAAAACTAATTTCCACATAATGATTTTCATTGTAATTTCATTGCAATTTGCGAATAAATAAATAATTCCCAATTCGAAGTAATATCCCGCAGATGTTATATTCTGAATTTATTATGTTTTGTGAGACATAAGAAATTATCCTGTAGATGTAGAGTTTCGATATTGTAGAGTATTGACTTGAGTTAAGACGTATCAGATGCTATCAGACTGATATCAGGTGTATCAGTTGGAATCTTGATTGTGGTTGGTCGTAAACAAGGAACTTGCTTGTAGCATCGACTTGTGAAGAATGAAGACATCAGTGTCAATATGATTCATTACTGTAAAAGCATTTACCATTTTATATTTTGCAAGGATTGATTGATGACTTCAATTTTAGGGTTTCTTGTGCATCTCGACTTTTAATTTACAATTATGGACAGATGAAGTAATTTGTGTAAAAGGATTGTAAAGTCAGAGATCACTTGTTGTGATGCTTTTGCAAATTGATGATTGACGCTGTTAATTTATCATTTACTTTTAATAGTAGTGGTTTGGAACTTGGATTTATGTATTATGTTACGATAACTTATCGTTGTCTTCTAGTTACTACGACCGCTGTAACGCAACTAACACGTCGGAAGGCAATAAAATCATTTAGTCCTCTGTAACTTACAATACATTTTTAATATTAGTCCAACCAATCACATAAGTTAAGCATACTTCTATATTTAACTGTAAACGATGTTGTGTTAATCCTTTTGGAATGCCAGGTCGTTGCTTGATCTTCTCTACCATCCAGTTGCCGAGCCGAGGGCGTATCATCTGAAGCGCCCTAGGGAGTGAAGTGTCAGGGAAGTGCGCTAGTCGTCGTATGCGTAGTAAGTAGTACGTACTCATTGAGTACGGTAGGATTAGGTTAGCAGGCCCTGCGACATCTGCGCTAGCCCAAAGTTTGGTAGTCTGTAGAGACTCCTAGAGGGAAAACTGCCATACGTCCAAGCGTGGATTCAGGGGGGGGGGCGGGGCGTCATGGTGGCCATGACCTCCCTTGTGCTGGGTCTAGCATCGATATAAACCAATGTACGTGCCCTGAGTACCTTGAAATTGGTAATAAACTGCATCTCTATGTGTGTCGTAAGTAGTTTACACATAACCAATCTACTTGACCCCTAGAATCGCTAGCGGCGCGATATGCTGTGGTTCTACTTGCTTTGGTAGTTGACAACGAATAGTGATAAGTAAAAACGTCCGGCGTTCACCGCTTCCTGCAACCGAGTGGAACGGAATAAGTGAGCTCACTCTTACCAACAATGACATGATTCCGTGCGCCCTGAAGCTTGGGAGGGCACATCTTTGTATAGAGATCTTTGGGGTGGACCATTAATTATCATCATAATTATAAAATCATGCATGTACTACTCGTGCAGTTTTGTGACTTGACCAAGACTATGTGACCCTCTCTGGAGCCATGTGACCCCTCTGGAGCCAAAGCTGGATCCGCCCTTGCATACGTCCCATTAAAAAAATGGTTGTCAATCCAAATTTTAGAAAAAACAACGTGAACGACTATTCGAGATAAAATCGGTCGTCAAGGGACTATACACAGAACGGGTTAAGTCAGAGATGCCCCAGGTATCCACCGTGTTGGTGGCCCCGTCAAACCACATGGATTGTTCACGGAGCTATTGGCTCACGTAATGATGTCGGCTGTCATCGATTACGGGTCATTCGTGCGCCGGCTCCGATCCGCTGCCCTGTCGCTTTGCCTCCAGGAATATTGGAAGCAAGCAAATACATTGCGATACAGCTGATAATTGAGGTCTTTGTTATGCCATCTTACTTTTTTGATAGAACGAGCACGACATGTGCTCGGTGGTAAGCAACACTGCCTAGCTAATTGGGTAAAGCCACAGGGTTTTACTAGTTCAATATAATTAACCCCCCGACCAAAAAAAGGGGTGTTATAAGTTTGACGTCGATGTCTGTCTGTCTGTCTGTCTGTGTGTGTGTCTGTCTGTGGCACCGTAGAGCTCAAACGGATGGGCCGATTTCGATGCAGTTTTTTTATTTGAAAGTTAATATCCGTGTGGGTGTTCTTAGCTATGTTTGGTTAATATCGATTCAAGATGGCCGCCTCCACAAAATGGCGGACAAA
>CM029769.1:13625677-13668177 GCA_017562165.1 Ectropis grisescens | reverse complement strand
TGCGCCCAATTTTTCACTTAGGTATAAAGGAAAGTTTACTTGACGGCAACAGAATTGACTGAATAATGCGCAAAGCATTTCCTAGTGGTTTCATAAGTTAGGCGTTGCAGTCGGGGGTGCGTGGCTCGGGAACCTCCACGTGGTGCACCCTGGGCATCACACAACAACATAACATGCCTCGGTGGCATTTTGTTGTGTGATGGCGAATCCCGGCCGGTGCTGGGATTTTTTACACGCGCTCCTCACCCCCTTGAGCAGTGCGTGTAGAGGTTGGGGAGGCGGGCTGCAAGACTTGGGAAGGTTACTTGGCTGATAAATCGACCAAGTAAAATTCCTAAGTCTTCCCAATGAGGGTCTCCACGAGCACTCTGATTAGCAGAGTGCTCAATGGAAGGACAAGGGCCGCGACGCGGCCATAGAAGCGGAACCGCGGCTATCCTTAGCCGTGGTGGTGAGGGCGGACCTCTCGCTGCCGACCATCTTCGCCGTGATGCTTGACAGTAAGTGGTCGTGTGAGATGGAGGAGCGTGACCCGAAAACCTCTCGCTCCTTCACTGAGGCGGAAGCGGACACGGAGGCGAACCTGAAAGCACACTCAGGCCCGCACTCCGTCTCCGCTGGAAGGCCTGGGGCGTTGGACGTTAAGGGCCGTCTGAAACCCTACCTAGGGATAGTCCTTCCCGAGGAGGTGACGCGCTGGTAGTTTCCGGCGCGTCACTGGATCCAAATGCGGGGGTGTGGATGCCCACCCCCGCGACGTGGGCCCGCAAGGGCGATGGCAGGTGGGTCAGGGTGGTTGATGGGAATGCCGATCCCGCGACCCTGACCCTGGCCAGGCCGGAGAAACCTGTGGGGGTTTTAGAGAGTAGGGGCACCATGTTGACTCCCATGGTGCCGAGCCTGGCATACCCTACCATGTCCCTGCATGGTGGGCATACATAAAAGTATTTCTCCCACATAAAAAAAGGCGTTGCACTCGAGTGCAAAGATTTTTTACATTTCTCTTAATTCCCTCACCAACGCGCAGGATTCTCATTTTTAGAATCATTCGGTAGCTTGGTCACCAAAATTGAGCACGCGGTTAAAAAGCAACTTTGCACTCATGCATACTAAATAACTATTATTTATTTTATGCATATACTTTATTATATGTATACATTTATGACATACCACCAGTATCAGTAACGCTGCCGCTCGTGGCGTGGGCGGCCGGAAGAGAGCCGTGGCCCGTCGTGCCGCCATCCGCCGCTATTGATAAATCATCGGCGACCACGCGCGCCCCCGGCGGCGCAGGCGCAAGCGGCGAGCTGCGCAACCGAAATACACTCAAGAGATCTGAGCCGTGATGTGGCGGAGCTTTTCAACTTGTTTCTTTAATCTCACTATTTATAATAAATATAAATATTGGTGGACAATTCACACACAACACCATCTGACCCCAAACTATGCAAAGCTTGTTAATATTAACTTATTTTAGCAAATAATGGCTATAGTTTGTAACTTTAAAAGTAAGTTTGTAAGTAAGTATACCACCTATATTCGTCAGGGTTGAATAATTTAAGATAATTTAAGTATGAAAACTAACATGGTTGTTGCACGATTAAAATTAATTCAGTTGTAACTCACGTGTGAGATAGTCTGTCCAGTTCGACTTGAGTTTCAGCAGCATCAGTGTCAAATGAGCAGCGGTTACACTGGTCACGCGCTTGCACTCTCCTTGACAAGGTCACCGGAAGCGGCTGAAACTTAAGTCTGGCTGGACTGATCATATCAGAGATAAGTTAAATAGTTAAATATATACATAATATTAAAATGAAATTAAATACGTAGTAGGTACATTATTTGGACATTGTGTCATATAACGAGTACACACTGACACGTGCATATTTAGTATCCGCAGGGTGTAACTGGTCCTGCATAAATTTAGAATTTTAAAATTGTCTATTAGATTAGATAGTTATTAGACTAGCTTAGCTGACTTCGTAAAGGTTTTGCCATGTAAATTTTCAATCAAATGAAATATTAAAGTGACCCAATCCCTCAATAACCTCACGTCGATGGAATGAAGGACGGTGGAATTATTTGAAATTTGTTATAATAAAAAATAGTAAAATTGCAATAAAAAAATAGGAATGAGGCCAAGATGGAGGAAATCACTTTATTACTTTTTCTACGAACCTACGAAATACCAAAAAAAAATTGGCAGTCATAGGAACATATATACACGATATAACTATGACTCGGACTTTGATAGCTTACTTGGGAAACTACGCGGGTGAAACCGGAGGGTGTACACGGATATTGACATAATAAGCCATCTAGACGCATTTTTAGCGGGCTTATTATTATCAATGTGTGTATTATACATTATACAATATGTAAATAAATAATAAGATAAATTATATAAAATGGAGCTACTATCAAAGTGATGCTTGTTTCATTTCTTGTGGACGTTATAGAAATAAATACTACTGCGCTACATTTTATTAGCAAATACGAGTATTGTTAAGGCCTATCATTAAACTTTGACACTGCACACACTGTTATCGCCGACTTCATCAGGAATGCTCGCTCATGCGTAGGCGAGAGAGCCCGTCTTAATTAAGCCCTTGTTTTACTTATTGCACTAGTCTATAGGTAAAGGTCTGACCCAATAGAAACTATTTCTCAAAGTTCATTGATTTACTCGAGTAAGATAACAAGAACATAAATATCGACTTTGATAATAATTGTTTATAATTTTGACTTGCGGTTTTAGATTAGGCTGCTTAGATCTATAAATAAGTATAAGTACTCGTATGTACATGTAATTCTCGTTAAAGTTTCGGCGGTTATATTAACCCTTTCGTACTACTAGAGGCGGAGAAAAGAATATTTACAAATATACAATTATTTGTTTTATTTCATTAATATTGGTTATAATTATAAATTTTAATAAAAGTTAGACATTCAACAGTTAAAAAAAGCCACGGGTTACACCGCGGGATGTAGCTAGTTTCTAATGCGATTGATTTGGTTTTAAATTTAAGGAAACATTTCTTGGGAAGACATTATTTATCGGCTGCAAGTTTTTGGCAATAGCTGATTTGTTTTAGAATATTATTAGCTAAATTTTAGATTATATAGCATGTTATTTTCCTATACAGATATGAAGCGCATGAAGGAACGGATGCTCATTGGAATGCGATTTATAAAGTGATTTTGGTGGTCATGATTTTCGAAAAAAAATATATAGATACTTATTTCTTTTAGAGCGACATGACGAGCAGGACTAACTATATCTCATGGTACCTACGCATCATGCCTGCTCATAACAACATAGTGACTCGAAGCTATTAGAACATGAAAAGCCCAAATCATTACCTAGGAGGTACTGCACTGCGCTTGTCACCCAGAGATATAAGAAGGTACTGGCAAAGATGTGGTACCTCCTCAGGCGGACTCTGCAAAGAGTCCTGTCACTACTAAAGTTAAGATTAACTGCTATTTCGTCTGATGTTAAACGATTTGACAGATTACACCATCAAAGGTCTCACTGCGACAACGCGTTCCATTATTTTATTTGTTCTTAGTAGGAAAATAGCGTGAAAACCTCTTCATTCTAGTTTTTGAAACATCATCAATGAAATGAGATCGCTTTACGTTATATAAGGTACCAGAAAGTCCAGACTAAGAACATTGTCGCCTTTGGATTACGCGCTTGTAGGCAGTGTCTAGAGCTAAAGGTTAAAGGTATTTAGTTCACTGTTGAATTTGGAATTAATTCGTTGCTAAGCGCAGTTAGATCGTGCGTTACTGATCCTGATAATATTGTACAATGTTGTGATTGGAACCTATCGATAAGAAATAACAACATACAATACAATGAGAGTTTTTTTAGTATGTCAGGGGCCAGAGCATACGGTAAGTGGTCGCCTTCGCTTTTGAAGATAAGGCAGACTGAGTTAGACATTTTCAGTTTGGTAAACCATGAGCTTTAGTTTTCATTACTCTTTAGTGATGTTGTAGGTTTGACACTCACCTGCTCCTCTGAATATTTTTCGAGTGCAAATGCAATTTGTCGTCACCACTGGCTTTAATGCTGAAAAAAATCATCGTGAAGAAACGGCATGTTTCAAGAATCTTTCTTCGCGCTCATGTGTTATCCGATAATCTGCGCCAGACCAGCGTGTTAGGGTATGTAGGTATGGCTTGACTCTCTTGTGTGAGAAGTTTCGAGTCCCAGCAGTAGGCTGATTATGCTGAACGTGAGCTTTAAGGGTATATACAATGTATAACAAATGGACTCCGCCACGATGTCTAAACGACTTTTGATATAAAGTCAATAGTCTGTTATTTTCACAAATTCAGTGTTGGAGCCATTAAAAAATTGGTTTTTAACATTACAACGTACTTTTTTCGGTTTATACGTTTGTAACTCTGGATTTTATGGAGATAACTTTTAATAATTTATTTGAATGATAAGAAACTCTGAGTATTCGTTTGTTTATTTAGTTAATTTAAGTTTCATATTAAGTTAAAATGTGGATGCCATTAGGAAGTTACTGTGAGTTCGAGGAATTTCGGTTCACAACCCAAGTGGTTAAATAACCGATAGGTATTTAAAATCGTAAATTGACGATTCGAATCCTCTGGATTGTTAAATCTGCTATTATTTTATACAATTATTAGACACTGCTAATTATATGTATATTTGCGACGAAATGCGTGCACAAATTGTATCAATAAATGTATATAAATACTCGTTGGTGTGAGCAACCAATAAAATATAGCTACACAAATACAGACGGTGGTATTAATCCATTATTCGACACCTTATAATGGAGTGTCCATCATACAAATATATTAACTGTCAAACTTTGGATGTTTGCTGTTCAATCAAGTTATAATAGTTGAACGTATCAGGTTGACAATTAGAACACTGTTAGATTATAGTTTGCAACAGAGTATATAATGGTAAGTACTTTTTTCGTGAAAAAATAACGGAATCGGCCACTACCCATGTGAAATCGAAAGGGACTGGTAACAAAATCACAATATACATTTTTTGAAGCAAGCTCCTATTAAAGGAAGGTTAGATAAGGTTTATATCCGTCACTGGTTTTCACTCAATTTCAAAGCGTCTTCTAAACGAGGTTGATCAGATAGTTCAGTGACAAACATCCTAGGCTATAAACATCTATGGTAGATTCTCTGATTTTCTATCTCTTTCTGTATCTTCGCAACGGTCATAAAAATAGGCGTATCGGGATCCGATACCATCGCTTAGTGAGTTACTGTTGTCGTAGACCATTATTTGTTGGGGTACCTTACACTAGAATTTCTAGAAACGACTTAGGACTTCTATACTTTCTAAATATATAACATTAAAGATATGCTACAAATGTCATAATATATGTATATAGTCGAAGATTCTCCATACTACGGAGTATGAAGAATCCTCCCATCTTTTTTGGAGAAACCCTCAAACGGAAAGGTATGACTTTCATAATTAAACTTAATTCTAAATCAATCGTTGAATGTGTTGCCTGAGAGGCTTTCTCCCTACGCGTTTGAGTGGTTTAAACTACTTCGAAATATCGAAGACACTAGTATTATTAATGACGGAATAATCATTCACCGTGATTCTAGTGTAGGAAGCTTAAGAATTACGTTAATTTACATGGTTGAAGGTAAAATAACTATCAGAATATTTCTAAGGGTCTATTCTGAAAATACGTGTTTTTCAGAAATCTAATAAAATGAGCTTAAATTTAGCTCATAGACTATTAAATTTGGACAAAATATATAAATAAATGTATTCGTTTGCATCTATCTGACATGGACAGTGACGATTCGGTTTGCGTTGTAAAATTTACCTAAAAAGAAATCGGTTCCGTCGGAGGTAATTTTTTAATGTCAAATCATCTACTTATTAACACGTTTTTTTTTTAAATGACTAGTTGCACCCAGACCGCTTTGCTACGCCATCTGTAAAAATTCGTCGTACCAACAAATAAAAAAGAAATAATACAGTTTAAAACGGTAGTAAAATTGAAAAGGTAAAATAAATTTATTTTCGTCAGGTGGAACTGGTATTTGAGTACATAATAGCCACAAATTGTACGACGATCTGCAACCTAACCGCATTCTGAAGCCCTATATCCTCGCGCCGTTATTCCTCTGCCTCTAGAGACTAATGGACTATCGCCGCCATAATTCAGCGCCAGCTCATTGTCCGGCCCTATCCGACGCGTGGACAAATTTATTAATGTCCGACACTGACTGTGCTTATTCATCTATTGTACCGCGGCTAATTCGAAGGTGGGAAAGCTTGGCCATGCTAATTTCCTAAGAAGTTGACTGATTTAGGAGCGTAACAGTTAAAGGACATAACTTACTGAAATAAATAATCTACATTTACTAAAATTACTTTTACTTCTGGGTTTCGTCTATGTAGGTATTATTTGAACTACCCAATATACTTTTATTATTTCCCAAAAATAATAACAGTAATTTCCAAAAAAATATTATGTTTGTGATGTCCACAAAATTATTTTTATTAATTTGCAAAATGAAGAAGTCATTGGGACCTAACCCACACGGTTCATATAGTTTCGGAGACTTTGGATCTTTGTAATGTTATGTATAATTCGTACGTTTATAATTTTACTATTTTAAAAATCTGAACAAAGGCGATGCGATGGCAGGGCTCAAGGTACCAGTAGTCAAGGTTTCAGAGTGAAGAGCCTCATAACGAAGCTCGCTGTGTCGACGATTACAGGCTTCTGTATTTGATCCCAATACATCAGTCTAGCAAAATAACAATAATCATTAGTAAAAAGTATTTGTCGCGTACAAACAAACAAATCTATTTTATTTGTGATAAATAAATTGTTTAATAACTGTATTGCCAATTCTATGGTACATTCAACAGATTCCATAATTACACTGATTCGGTATGGCAATAACGTATCACGCGGATTTGTGTGTGATATTGATTTATGAAATATCAATCTATCAACTTTATAATAAATAAAATATTATACATTTTAACAGTGATAACCTGATAGAAATGAAATTATACATTTGATAGAGTATAAGAAGACGTCAATAGAGACGATATTCATACTACAGTTAGTAATACCCCGATTACACTACCCCGCTTTACGCTATTTCGGAGATACGCGGTTTTTCATTTGCCCACTCCACCCTGTTAGTGTTCGGTTTACGACAAGATCGGGTGTATTCTTCGTCGAATTGTTTAACGTGTGCAGTGCAGATCAATGTATCTTTAATTACGTTGTACAAAAATTAAAAAACGAGTCACATGTAAAATAAAATAAAAAAATCTCGACTTACGCGAATTCGGCATACACGACTATCGCTTGGTCGCCCCACCTATCGCATAAATCCAAGGTATATTACTGTAATTCCACAGCTGTTTTTGCTATTACTATCTTATCTAGTAAAAACGGTTCGTGTTTGTAACCACATCATTGTCTAATCTCCTTCCGCGTACCCCTGTAAACTAATAAACAAACTCAACAATTACAAGAATTATTCCAGTTCCAGGAAGCAGCCACAATAGTAAAGCAGAGCATTGTGATCTTAAACGGACTTCCTCTACACACTTATTATCATAAAATTTACCGACCAACATAAACTATCCAGTTATAAACTCAATTTATTATTAGAATACTTTAATAATATAAAACTATCAACTCGGGCGTATAAAAGAATGCCACTATGGATACAGATCTTTAATTTACTGTTTGCTTGATGTAATAGGAGGTAGTGGGTTACGTACAAATAATGCAATAAGTTGTAAGGCACCTGTTATATGACCATTGTATACATCATTATAATCAGCTCTTAATCATCCGCTGTTGGACATGGGGCTCTCCCAATTTACGCTACTGAGCTCGATTAGCTGGCCTTCTCATCCACTGTATTCCTGCCATTTTACGCAAATCGTCGCACCTGGCCGCAACTTTATACCTCTCTCTATACATGCTTATGATACATAGAAATTAAATTATAGATACTCTTTATTGACACACCAAAAATAATAATAAATAGCAAAAATAAACAAAACATAGTAAAGTAGTGCAACAGTGGTATTCATCAAATACATATACCTACATAAGTCCTTGGTGGGTATAGACTAGGGCAATGTTTCCAGAGAAATTACAGGGCTTAGAGATATCAGATCTTAGATCTCTGGGTGACGAGCGCAGTGCAGTGCTAGGTAATGATTTGGACTCTTCATGTTCCAATAGCTGCGTGTCACTGTGCTGTTATGTGTCAGGCATGTTGCTTACCATCAGGCACATGCCCGGATCGTCTCGTCACCATTTATTTAAAAAAAAAAAAAAAAAAAAACTACTACACCACTACATACGGCTCAGTGACCAAACTCGCCAACGATTCTTCAACATGATTGGAACAATATGATTGAACTTTACATGTCTAAGGGATCCTTTTAAATGTATTCAGGTTAGTGCCAAAGATGTCACGGTACTTGTCCGATACACAGTTTTATAAGCACGTACTATTCTACCGTTAAATATTAGGTTTGACCTAGAAAACGGTGTTTTTGAAGTGAAAAGTTCTTTTGACGCACCACAGACAGATTTTTGTGGGCTGTGAATTGACCTCAAGCATACAACCAAGCAGTAACGTGAAAACATAACTGTGTTCCGGTTTGAAGGGCAATGTTTTCAGTCAAATTACAGGGCATAGAGATAAAACATGTTATATCTCTGGGCGACAAGCGCAGTGCGGTGCAGTAGGTAATGATTTGGACTCTTCATGTTCCAATAGCTGCTTGTCACTGTGCTGTTATGTGGTAGGCATGTTGCTTACCATCAGGCACATGTCAGTACTTTCCAAGGAGGACACTGAAAAGAGACCTACCACTACAAAATAGACAAAAACTAAAGTATTTGAAAATGAGAGTCAGTTATAGATAGCTGAGATGGTAAATCCGGGATGTTTTAATTACCGAATACAAAGCCTCTCTTTCGCTTAGAACACTTTTTCTGCGTAAGTCTGTATTTGCATGCGACTAGACGAGGCTGAAACCAATCAAGGCGGTCTTATCTAACTTTCTATTTCATACGTCAAGCATCCGTTGCACAACCACCTGCCGGTCCGAGATCCATTAATGTATTCCTCGATTTAATTCATAATCAATATTAGATGCCTTAAAAACTCGTAACGCAAGGTCTTCGAAAGTAATTAATCCACCGGACCACCTTGGAGACAAGTATGGCTTCGTCCAAGGACAGTGCGTTCCTTAAAATGATAGCAATTTCGCGGTTATGTGGAAAAATTACGGTGTAGAGTTTCGAGAATTTCGTGCTCGCCCAAGGTTGGGAGTACAGCTTACGTACGTACCGCGAAAGATTCTTTGAACCTTAATTTGGTACCTTTGTGCTAATATTTGTAGAGTTTTAG
Organism: Ectropis grisescens; assembly: GCA_017562165.1. Classification (NCBI taxonomy): domain Eukaryota; kingdom Metazoa; phylum Arthropoda; class Insecta; order Lepidoptera; family Geometridae; genus Ectropis; species Ectropis grisescens. Next base: position 13,658,736 of record CM029769.1, on the reverse strand, counting down.
TACCTTCATTTGTATGCGAGGGTCGCGAGTAGAGAAAAGCATCATGTATCATGTAGCAGTATCATGTACCGCGAAGGGGTACTATTAGATATTTAAATAATCAGTATAGAAATTTTTGACGTTTCGACGTCACATGAACTTAAAAAAATACAATTGACTTAAGACAGGATTACTAACACGACAGTCAATACAAAAATGTAACTGTAAGCTGCCTTTTTGGGGTTAGAGTAATTTGAAGTTCTCTACATCATAAATGTTGATTTAAACCAGTCGTATTACATTTTTGGAATGACTAAGTAAATGTTTAGGTAAGTAAATAAATATAAAATAAGTTCGATAAAATATTCTCAGAATGCGCGTGCGCACTTGTTACGTATGTGTGTGTAGCTTTGTCGCATCGTAATGCCACTGTGTATAGGGTCACTTAGTTGTTTTAATTGACTGCAATCTCGCTTTCCTTCTCACCAGTTTTGAGACATTTAAGGACAGCAAAAGGTCACCGCCGGAATCGTATTTTAGGCGGCTATCTACCTGCAATAAATTGCGAGCAATTAAAAGTATGCGAAACGGGTAAAATTGAAAGGGACGGTTTCCGTCACGACATCCATTTTGTATTCGAGGAATTGAAATCAGACAGAACGATTCGTTTCACCTTCAATGTGAACAAAGGGTAGGTACCTATACAAATAATTTGATTGCTTTACTTAGAATAAAATTTTATACAATTTTAATTGAATTTTTTCAAGAATTATAGACAATTTTACTTCCAATGTACTTAATATTAAGTAATAGTAAGTACATCGGAAGCATTCTGTTTTTATGATACAGAGTATAGGAGCAAGCATCATTTGCGCCTGATGTTAAGCAACACGCCTGCCCATAACAGCACAGTACCACGTAGTTATTTGATCTTGAAGAGTCACTCAGTCAAGTACCAAATCAGTACTTAATACAGCACTACGGTCGTCGCCCAGATGAAATGAAATGAAAAATTTATTATTATAACATAATTACAAGCACATTTTTGATACAATTTAGGGTACTTATAAATAAGCATATAATATGTCTTGTAGCACATTGCAAGTCACGCAACACCTACACTAAGAAAAATCTTGTGTCGTAGATGCTGCTAACCCTTCTCCGTTTACCCACGAATCCAATTGAAATAATTAATTAATTTATATTAAATTATGTGTTAATACGGTAATCAATATAATTAGTCCATTTATATTACATTGCATTTGTATTTTAATTCGATATTCAATATAATTAAACAAAATTTAGAATAGTGCATTACTCAAATGGTACGAATTTAGTTATTGTTGTATTGACACTACATAATATTAATTTTTATTACATATTTTACATATATTAAAGATGATTGATCTTTTAGCTTTAGAACCCCCCCGGGTTCGAACCCCACACACACTACTGTCTTATCGAAGTCATATTTATGCGTAATGCCGAAAATTAAAACGGTGAAGGAAAACATCGTGAGGAAACCGACAAGTACTTAGAATCTTTCGAAGTCTTGTGTCATCCACCAACCCGCATTGGGCCAGCGTGGTGGATTATGACCTTAACCCTCTCCTTGCGAGAGAAGGCCCGAGACCCAGCAGTAGTGGGCTGTTCATGATTGATTATGAGATTTATGACATCTTTTAGCCGTGAAATTTCTCTGGAAATATAGTCCTCCAAACCGGAACATAGAAATACTAGCACATTGCTGCTTAGTTTTTTTCCCAGGCAGACTCTGCGAAGAGTCCTACCACTAAATTGATATTAGATTAAACAACCTTTATGGTACTACTGGGACTTGGGGGTTTCTCTTACAAGGAGAGAGTCAAAGCCATAACAAAACCATATTGAAAAATTACAGGTTGTGGATGACCAATGTCTACGCAAGGCGATGTCCTGAAAAATGGCGGTTTCTTCATGTTATTGTAACAAGTTTAACTTGGTCGCGGCTTTTAACAATATCACTTTAAGTGCAGACGGATAAATTTGTCATCGCCATTGCCTCTAACGGCGAAGGAAAACATCGGGAGGAAATTGAAAGACATATTTCGACGCTGTTAACTGCGGAACTTTTACTAGATCTTTGTAGAAAACTATAAAATCTTCAAAAAGCATTTTTATAGTGGGCATAGAGTGCTAATACGTACATGACATGTGCCTGATAGTAAGCAACATGCCTGCCCATAACAGCACAGTGTAACGCAGCTACTGGAACATGAAGAGTCCAAATCATTACCTAGCACCACACTGCTCTCGTCACCCGGTGATATGAGATGTTTCACCTCTTAGCCCAGTAATTTCTCTGGAAACATTGCCCTTCAAAATATGATACTACCAATACTCAATATGGTTGAAATGAAAGTACAAGGTGACCGGGACGCGTATCAATCCACAAAAACTGATAGGTTCACCTCCCACAAAGACGACAATTAACAGAGAACTAGGAAATAGTTTGTCATCATAACAGGCAAAAAATGTTCACGAAGTTTATCTTGCGTGAAATTGGCACGTTTTTTTTAACGATGCGCGTATTTTTTTCTAGTGCCATGTTCCGAATAGGAACTGTTACTGACTGGTACTCGATGTTACTTTACTGAAGATGACAGCTCTAGGTCACAGCCTATTTTTTCTAGTTTTTTTTTCGTTAAAAAATTTGCAGTTTATCTTTACTGTCTCACACGACAGCGCCCACGGTGTAAAACCTCTAAACAATTTTTCACGATAATTTAGTTTCCCCAAATACGATTCTGGTCAAAGAACTATTTCATTAACAATCTCACGGAAATCTTAAATCGGGATATAGGTAAGTAAACTTTGTATTATACGCGTCAATCCAGGTCCGTATTTAATTTCATACAACATATTAAAATTCGAATAGCGTTACTAATACTACTAATGCTGATACTAAAAATACAAATATACGGACGAATTGAGAAACCTCCTTTTTTGAAGTCGGTTAAAAATACGAATAAAAATTGTTATTGTGGGTTATCCCTAAGAGATAGACATACAACCCGGTCAGAATATCTGTGCACCTCGCTGGAATGCGCCTCTCCTCGCCTCTCTTCCCTCTCCCCCTGTCACCTCTCCGCGCAATCCCCGGTGCGACAGTACGGTTAGCATCTTCGCCGCCGCCGCCGATATGACGTCACGATATCAGGTGCATAGATATTGTGACCGGGTTGTATACCATTGTTGAATTTTTTGTAGATCTTTTTAAGGGGTACAATACTGCAGATCATTATTTTGATCTATCTCGTAGGATCCAGCCAGCGGCAGCGTTTGCAAAGTAAGCGCAAAAATGTGTTTATTTATTAAATTAAAAAAAAAAATTAAAAAAAATGTTTGGTAGTTTTAAAGATCTAAGCATACATAGGGATATGGGGACATAAGAAGGGACATAGAGAAATCGACTTTATTTTATACTAGGTATGTAGTGATGATACTTATCTGCATTCTATAGAAGCTGCTGGCCCTCGAGGGGTCGAAAATCGCTCCATCGCATAGGCATAGTTCTTAGCACACACATTGAATGTGTAAGCGTGTAGGTACGTTTGTTTGCACATACAAACTTGACTTTTATTATAATATTGATATTAGTGTAATATTAGGATGTACGAAGAAGATTATGATGATCTCAGACGGTAATATAACATTGCTCAGTTGATACCACTTTATCCACCAGGCGAACCAAAACCCTAAGAACAAAGTCAAAATGGTATAAAAAATGTATTGTTTGTAATGTTTTTAAATGTTTCTTACGTCATAGGGTTTCAAAGAGACCAAACACAGTTTAATTTAGGTTTTGTTTTAAGGGGATATTAGTTTAATTAGCTGCATAGGTAAGTTCGATAATCACAGTATTTATTAATATTATGGTTGTGGTCACAGAAATCTAAATAATTTAGATTTCTGTGGTTGTGCTATAAGCATTACAAACATATTTTATTTGACGCATTTCAAAATCCACTCTTTTTAGATCTTAGATAAAGTATGTATCCTCTTTGTTTTAGACGTTTACTCGTATTCACACTCAGAATTTACTTTTTAAGACGCCGCTGTTTTTGACGAGCCCTGTACGTATTGAAATTATAAATCGTAAAAAAATGTGAACGAGTTCGTCTTTCAAGCTTTTCGACCTTCGACTACAAGGTCGTAATTATCGAAGGCGACGAGTTAACAACAAGCCAAACAAGGTTTTGAGATTACAATATAACAAAAACTATTCGCTGAAATAGATAAATAATTTAATCTAAACAGAGTAGGTACCTATTTGGTTACAATGGTTGAAAAAGCTGGGACTTCCCTCTTTGTTAATGAGTAAGTACTGAGGTATTTTCTGTCGCGTTTCAACATGACTGATAGATTGTTTAACATATTGTTTGTTACAGAATTTCAAAATGGATTAAATGATGAAGTATCATACTTATTTTACTCGTATCAGTAGATCTTTCCTTATTTTTGCACATTAGTAGTAAATTAGGTCACTAATATTTCGATGATTAGTTCTCGGGTATATTTAAAAACATTTTTTTTAAACAATTTTTGATTTCGATAAATGTTCAAAAAACCTTTTATCCAGATATGGTCGCCGAAAGATGTAACTTCACATGATAAGAAAATTTAAGCTTTCGTCGTTTCCGTCAGCGGAGTGAATAATTTCGAATCCATTTCTATGGGAGATATTGGTTTTTTACTTACTGTCTGAACATAAATCGGAATTGTTATTTAAACATTTACAAGCGGGTACCCTGGTAATACTGGCATTGGCATGATTTCCATGGCCCTATGCTGTAGGTAGGTACTATTTCGTGTTCATTTGATGTATTACGGTCTTTAGAAACATACCGATTAGTACGTTGCTGTTACTGTAAAAACTAAACATACCAATTACATGTACATCTACTAAATCTTCAACATACAGTCAAAATCAAATGATTTGAAATCAATACTCTTCTCGGACTATCAAGAAGTGGTCAGTCAAGTCGTTTACTCAAAAGATAGCCGTGTAATTGGTTACCTTGCTCGAATCAGAGACCTTAGGGTCACTCCAACCACAGTAGGTAAGTATTCTGTAGTGACGGGTGTCGGCACAAAGACGAGGCAAGGCCAAGTCCTCCGAAAGTAAACCAGCAATGACACTTTTTTAATCGATTCGTCATGTTTCGCAACTCATAAAAGTACAATTTAGGTAGGTACCTACAGCATATTTCCTGAAGCTCTAATTTAGGCAAGGCACAATTACTGTAATTATTAGCTTAGCGTATCGCGCAGGAGTAATAATTCGATGCAAAACCATTCTAAATCGCTCGTAAGTTCCACAAAATAAAATTTGCTTCACAAACTTGATATCAAAATAATGTTATTGTTAATTCGCTATTCTATAAATCTTTAAATAATCTTTCACTATGAATTAACTGCTTCAGTACAAATTGATATTTCATTCATATGAAACAGTCGTTGGTACGTTTATGTGACTGTGCTGGGTTTTCACTGCATTCGCGCTGTCGGACGCAAAAATATTTTTTCACCTTGCATCTGTCCATTTCAAGAATAACGTGTTCGAAAAAACACACATTGTACAGTTTAACATAATAGATCAATGTTGAACTCTAGTTAAAGTTTTCTTAGTCTACTACAACATTTTTTCAGCATCTTCGACTACTATCCTACTAATATTCAGTCACCCGTTAACTTCGTAAGGAAATCGACATGTAGGTACCTAGAATCTTTATTTTTAAATTAAATTTAGCAACTCCACAGACTCCGGGGTCCGTGACCTTTGTCATTTGTTTTCTTTTTTGAAGAAAAGAAAGAAAAAGAACCTAGAACCTTTGGAGGTCATGTGTCATCCACCAACCCGGACTGGTCCAGCTTGATGGATTATGGCCTTGGCTGTCTTCTTGCGAGGGAAGGTCCCGAGTCCCAGCAGTGGGAACATTTGAACAGATCCGGATGAAATTCAGAACATACATAGTTACATAGATTATAGTCTGGAATAGCACATAGGCTACATTTATCTACATGGCACTTGCACATGTTGTCCAGTATAAAAATTGAAAGCATCAACAACGAAATACATCAATTTATTGAACGGTATGCGGAAGAGGTGAACATAGTAGCTCAGTAACTACATAGTTAAAAATACATGAGATAGCTTTCACAAAGAGTTCAAATTAATTCCTTTAACTTAATAATCTGATTTTAAAACTGAAAGTGGTTTGAGACTAATAAAAAAACGCGAACAAACGACATCGAATAAACTAGTAATTGATTGTTTATTGCAAGATTTATCGCAATGCAATCTTGAATGAGCAAAAACTGGTCTACGCCCACCTTTTGGCCTTCGAAACAATGCACTCTTTTGATTTGACATGAGTTCGTAAAAAAATAATTACTGATTTTTGTATACTAATAAGTATACTGTAATAAATAAGCTAACGTAATAGAGTTGATCGATGTTTTTATAGTCATCTTGAGCGTCTCTACAAGTCGAAGTTATCGAAGGCGCTCACTTTATTAAGGATCTAGTAATTATATAACTTTTATGTACGACCCAATTTTTTGCGGACAGTCTTTATTAGTAGAACTAAAATCCTATGCAAACCGCATTAAGGCCATGCAGCTGATTGGTTACACTACGCTCTTTTGAATTATCCAGAGATCAATGAAGGTGTAAAGATAATCAAGATGCTGAAGCCTACTATCAGTCGGAAACCTGAATGGAACCTGAATGGTAATGCTAATAGGATGAGTTAAATATAGGTACCCTGTATTTTATGTACCTACACATCTTGTTGACGAATAACTAGAAAAGTTTTTTGAGAGTGTGACAATCGCCCCATTTATAAATATATTTGTTTGCCGATATTTGAAATGTGAGAGATTCGATATTATTATTTAGAGTAAAAAACTTAAAAAGAGTACAATCATCATCATCATAGCCTTACGGCAGTCCATTTTTGAACGTAGGCCTTTTCTCCTTTTCTCCACTTCTGACGGTCTTGTGCCCAACTCATCCAGTCTTGGTCTCCGTGTCGTCTGATATCCTCCACCCAGCGTTGTGGTGGCCGCCCTCTTCCTCTCGTATCAGTCCTGGGTCTTCACTGAAAGACTCGTTTCGTCCATCGGCTGGCATCCATTCTGACAATGTGTCCTGCCCAGGTCCATTTATTCTTCGTGACTATGGTCATCACGTCCCTCAGCATGGTTTTGCTCATTTCGTTTCCGGTCCTTGAGTATAATACCAAGCATTGCTCTTTCCACTCTTCTCTGCGCGACTCGGAACTTCTCGGCAGATCTTTTAGTGAGTGACGTGGTTTCCATCCCGTATGTGAATATGGGCATGACACAGTGCGCAAAGATTTTAGCTTTCAGGCGGAGTGGACGTTTGCTACGCAACGTCTCTTTGTTGGCTCCAAAAGCGGCCCAGGCGTTTGCAATTCTTCGGTATACTTTAGCTGAGAGTCCAATAAATATTTATAATTATTTAAGGCTTAAACTTGACCTCCATCCTGATGTTAAGCGACGATGCGGTCTACAATTTCTACAATACTACAAAGAGCGATTACCTAGAAGATACCGATTCACTTTCAAATTGATGATATTTAGATTGCATCCATCAGGAATAACACACTCAAGTAGCATATTCTACAGTCAAGACATTTTTATTAGGAAAAGTTAAATCGATAATTAAATAAATAAAAATCATAAAACCGTCCCTAACAGAACTTAAATAAATACCTACAGCTCCAAATGTTCTACCGTAAACATAAGTCATTTTCAACCGTTTATAAATTTTTATAGTACTCCAAATAGCTTGTTAATTATAATGGGTGAATATTCGAAACTCCTACATGCATATTAGTTTAATTTATGTATTAGATTAATATGTCTTAGATCGTATCAGGAACATTTTAACGAAGGTGAACTAAAACTTAGTAGGCACGTGCTTGATTGAAATATTTCATTTATTTGCAATAATCTTCTCTACTTTTAAGCCTGTTATTAAACAAGCGGTTAATTGCTACTGTCATTAATATTTATGGTTTATTTTTAAATATTACTTCTAACTGTAGTGCTATGTTAAAATGCAAGACTAAAATTTAATTGTACGGTTCTTAATAGCGTTGCAAATCTTTTAAACAATAATTTATTTATTGCATTGCTTAATTGGTACTCAATAAAGTAATCGACGTAATCTAAACATTTACTTAGATTTACTAGCTTGGCTACGCTAACCTGTACAATTTTGAGTACAGTCAATTCGGTATAAGATTTTTCAACATTATAGAGTAAGATCCCAGGGCCGCCAGACGTCACGTATTTTCTGATGGACGAAATGTGTACCATTGAGTAGAGTTAGTACCTACGTACTAAGAACACATGCTTACCCGCTAACTATCTTAGACGGGCAATTTTGAGATATGGGGTCCAGAAGATAGATACATTACTTACTTCACGTATTTCATGATAACTGATTTTCACGTATGTTACGGGCAATATCTTTAAAAATAAGGCCCCAATACTCCCGGACACTTTTTTACCCAATTAACTTAATTCAGAACAATGACTCCTTTTTGGCTGACGTAACCTTGAGCACATGTTTGATTTCGGCAGTAATTAAAGCTCAGCTGAAATCAACTTTTCTTTGCGGCAACTGTTACTAAATAATTATCTAGGATTTAACTTGTTTTTATCGATAGTAGGTTTGCACTTAGACGCCATCTTCTTTGACGTTAAGCGAGGATTTGGTCTGTGCTGAAGAAAAAACCCATTCACACTTTTAAAAGATATTCATCAGGAAATACTCACTTAAGCAACACTTTCCAAAGTTTAGATGTTTTATTGCGAAAATGAAGTCAAACCTCTTCGTTCGACTCTTTGAACCATCAACCATGAAACAGTGTCGTTTTATTTAGGTACGAGAAGTCCGATAAAAAAAAATAGCAAGGTGGTTTTGGAAAAGTTTTGATAGTTTTTGTTATTCTTTATTAATACTTCTTGTTCAGGTTTTCACCAAGGCATTTCTTAGCAGAACTTTATAAGAATGCAAATTACTCTCTACTACTCTAAAGCTACATATATTTAAAAACATTGATAAAAAATAGAAACACTATAAACCCACCCACCATGCGTATTTTTGAAGTGAAAATATCTTTAGGCGCGTGTACTACTTTTTGGGTGGACAAAAATCATGAGACTTGCGTCATCGTCGCCTAACTCTTTCCGAAAACTTTTTACATCTCATATTACTGCGCCATCGGCAGTTTTAGGAAAGAACTACGTTAAGGGAGAAACCAAAGTCAAAGTTGTAAGTTTACAAGTCTATGGGCAGTTCCTATGACTGCCATTTTTTTAAATCGAGAATATGGACTAAGAGCCCTTGGACCCCAGACCTTTGTTATTTTAACAAAGCTGAAAGTTTGTCCGCGCATGCTCCCAACACAGATAAGAAGGATGGACCATTATGAAATAATATAATATACTTATAATATTGATAAACGGTACTAAAGGTGTGTGAAATACCGATATAAATTTGTCTTCTTTCTTTCTTTACGATAACAAACTGAAGCTTTGCGGTACAATAAAAACTATAACTTCATACGACTCTTTTCAATTGTGCTACATAATACTTGAAGCTGCAAGACAGCTAATAAAACATTGCAAGTGGCAATCTTGGTATCCCTCCTACGTCAATTGTTATTGCGGATGCATTATCGATCAGTCTGCGATCAATAGCGACTGATTTAATTATAATTTGAGTTGATTCACGTACCGTCATGCACGAGCTACCAGACCTTGAGGGCTGATCCTTTACGCCAAGATGTGACTTGCACAACTCCGCGCCGCTATTTTTGATACCGGTCTTGTCATGTCCATTATGATGACTTTACAACTTTTTTATTGACTTTACGATTTATAATAAAAACCTTCAATGTACAAATGGCCTTAATATACGGCTCAATCGGCCAAAATTTCCGTATTTTATGAATTCATCTCGAGGTGTAAATCGAACTTTCTGGCCGTCAAAGTTTTGAGCATGACGTAGAGTATGTAATGGTTCCAATTTGGAAAACGTCAATGAAATAGCGGTGTTGACTGACTCAACTTAGTAAATAGGCTATGGCATCATTGTTTGGGGTAAAATTTATTTAATTCGTAGATGCAATATTTTGAACTGATAGACCCCAATTTTTTTTAGGGAATTGCAGTTACAGCACGTAAAACTCTCAAGGTTAGACCGAACATGTTTCGATTACAACATTTTCAATATAATTGAGGTGGTTGCGACAGAAGAATAATTTTGTAGATACTTTGTAAATGGTATTTTCAAAGGTGGGCAGTTAATAGGTTGTGTTCTAATCTGTGCCAACAATGTCACCGAAATTCGATACTCTTCTTAAGAGATCAGTGACATCAGATCCTGTAGGAGTGCAGGATAGTATAGATTGCCGCCGAGCTTGATAAATCACGTTGCTTTATGACGACAGTAGCCAATAAACCTATTTGTCCACGAACACATTCACATAATCGACGGTACTTGACAGATATGGACCCTTAAATCATAGGATTATTTTCTTTGTAACTTTTTGTTACACGATTAACGACTTTACTACTAAAAAGTAGAGCATATTTTGCAATATTTGTGACAGAGACTTGGAGCTTTTTAGAAATGGTTTTTAAACGACGGTAGTTTTATGAGAGGATCGTCCCAGTATAACGATGGATACATCTAAAACAATAAGAAAATTCTGTAAGCTATTCGGAATAAGATGACTTCTGGCTTGATGATGAAGATGACTGATGATAATTAAATCTCTATTTTACGAGATATATCATGAATGTGGCAAATCATGAAGTATTCTGTGTTTTGTATATGTCAATGGATTTGTAGTTTTATAGCTCAGTGGAATCTCATGACATTTTTTTACCTGCCTGTAGATGACCGTTGTCTTTCCATAACTTCTTCTATTGTTTATATCATTTTCTATTTTAAATCAACTGTAAAAGAGGTTTTAATATTTTTTTGTTAACATAAAGAGGTACATATGTACATTCGCTTTGCGTCGCTCACGTAAATATAGCAGCTAGACCCAACCAAATGAACAGGAGTATTTTGCAGGTAGATCTTGATTTTACTAAAATAACTTAGTTGGCAATATATATGATGGTTTAGAAACTAATTAATTACACTATTAAAATATGTTTTTCTTTTATTTCACAAACACAACACTTCGAAGGCGCAGAGTGCTGAGATGCTTAGACGATTCGGGTGACGTCACTTCATTGTACGAAGACGTGACGTCATGACACCACCTCTGGAAGATTGTTGATCTAGATATCTTTGTCGATTCTATCTAATAATCTTTTTAATAATTTGATAAAATCAAAAATACGTGTCTCATGTTTTTCCATTTAATCCTGACGAGTTAATTAGAATGGTTTTTTTTTACCTAGTTAGTTATTATCCTAATTGCAGCAATTCCAGTACGGTGCCAGTAATGAGGTGTAACAATAGTAAAACCTAGTAAAATCTAGAAATCTGAAACTCCTGAGCACACGCGGTGTAGTCACGACAGCTCGTGGGCAGTCAGACAAATCAAGATGAATTGCATTCCTCGATCCTTACTCTCGCTAATGTGGCAGGAACACCGCCTCGATGGGCCATTATGAAACGCCTAAATCATGTGTAATGGAGGCAAATGAGAGGAGCATTTAAATATTAGGCTGTTTGGATTCGCTTCCTAAGATTGCAGAAACCTTTCGTTTATTTAAGACTAGTACCGACACGCGGTTTTTAATGCGCAGTTCTCGTTATTTTTTTTTGAATAAAGAATGACGAGACGAGCAGGACATGTACCTGATTGCAAGTAACATGCCTGCCACATAACAGCACAGCGACACGCAGCTATTGGAACATGCCTAAATCATTATCTAGCACTGCACTGCGCTCTTCCTCAGAGATCTAAGATGTTGTATCTTAACCGCTGTAATTTCTCTGGAAATATAGCCCTTCAAACCGGAACACAGTAACGTTTGCACATTACTGCTTGGCGGTAGAATAACTGGCAAAGGTGTGGTACTTCCCCAGGCGGACTCTCCTAATAGTCCTACCACTTGTCACTTGTTCTTGTCAGTTTACTGCTATAACAACTAACTTTTGTGCTATTCAATAATATAATCAAACTTTTTAATTTTTTTATCAAATTTCAAACTGATCTATTTCGGTGTGATCAACATCCGTAACTTTGATCAAAATTTCAACGTATAAAATAGCAATAGGATACTGCCCAACTAATTAAGTGTAGAAAAAAACATAAACAGGCGCTTTCACTGAAGCTTATTTAAATTCAGCTCAATTAAATTTATCTCGCGATCTTCATACCATCAACTTCAGTAGTTAATCACATGTAGCTGTAGCCGTTTCGTCACAAGATGTCGCATGATATAAAAATTCTTCAATTTCAAACACGATTTTCGTTAACATGCTGTTAATCAAAATAACTTCTCGAATCATCCGTTATCGGGATTTCATCGTGTTGTATCGGTTTACCCAGAACGGCTACTTTACCCTCACTAAATCAAAAGGTTTTTCACGTTCTACCCGTAAACCTGAAGATATTTTAAGATACGGTTAACACTACAGTTTTTTGTAGAAGTCTTCGCAGAGTCCACCTGGGCAAGTACCACACTTTTACTTTATATGCCGCCGCCAACCGGTAATCTAAAAATATGACTGTACCTATTCCAGTTTGAAGGGTAATGTTGCCAGATAAATTACAAGTGTAGTTTTAAGTAGAGTTATGAAGACTACTATTTCAAGTAGCTGAGTGATACTGAGATGTATTGAGTGAGAACGCGCTTACCATCAGGTGCTTAACCGTCCTATCACTCTTTGTCTTAAAAAAGTCAAAAAAGTTTTAAAGCTCTTTCGACTGAATACAAGTTTTCTGCGTATCCCAGTATTTTTGAAAACGTTAACGGTTGTCGATTTTAATCCTTTTTCGTGTCAGATCTTCTCAACTCGACGAAGATTAAAGATTTAAAGCTGATGGCACATCAAGCAGGCACGCTATTGTTTTGCTAATATTGCAGACTTTACCACTCACCACTTCTTTTTTGAAAATAGAAATAGCGTATTTCCTAAGATACCCTGTATTTATTTAATTGAATAACGGGACACTCACGTATGTACGGTCAGTCAATCCGACTCGAGTTTCGGCCGCGTCCGGCGGCCTTTTTCAAGGAGAGTGCACGCGCGCGACGGCTGCCCGTTTGGCATTGAGCGCCTGTTTGAGTGCCAAACGGGCAGCCGTCACGCACGTGCACTCTCCTTGAAAAAGGCCGCCGGACGCGGCCTAAACTCGAGTCGGATTGACCGACCGTATATACGTGAGTGTCCCGGAATCCAATTAAATATGTGTAACAACCACGTTAATTTTATTACCCTGTATTTTTTCGAGATACTTTGAAGCTTATCTGAGTTAAAACTATTACCGTAAACAGTTTACTCTAGAATATGGTGCATGAAATTACATCGAAATATCAGGACCATTTAATCACGGCAAATATGCCGTAATTAATTAATAATACTCGTGTACCTAAATGATTTTATTTATTTAGCACATCAATTTTATATTGTTACATGTTCTATTTAGTAGTTTAAAAGTATGTACACCAAAAGTACCTACACAAAGCAAGAAAAGAAAAAACGGGTAAAAAGTTTAGGGTCACAATAATTATTGCAAGCGACATTAAATTGTTGACCTTAAAGCACAATTATTTGACGCAATAATTATGTAATTGTATTAAAAAAAATGCAAATAATTATTACATGGCTGAAATTCACAAACAGTGAAATTATAATTATTTATAATTATTTTTTCAAGGATGATCGTTGGGCCAAAATCAGCAATGGAAGCCAGATCGCAAACGACGTTGCGGTAGACCAACTAAGCGATGGCGGGATGACCTCGACAAACATTTCAAGGATTGGTATACACTAGCTCAGGATAGGGACAAGTGGAAAAAGGGTAGGGAGGTCTTTGCCCAGCATTGGGACATTTCAGGCTCTTAATAATAATAAAATAATAATTAGTTTATTGTTATCATTTGAAAAACTAATATTTGATTTACTTGGTATATCACAGCTTTAAAGTAAGAGCGGACGGCAAGTGCGTTGAATCGCACCGTCAGAATATCAATCAAAATCAAACCGAATATTTTAATCCGCACGCGGTCAACTGTAACTCACTTTTGCCTTAATTAAGGACGTCGGCACCTAAAAGTATTACTGGGGCTCAATTTTTTAAGTCTTCGAGCATATATATACTCACCTCTTTGAGTTGTGCCAATATTTTTGTATCATAAAACGTTTGTTCCAAAGAGTTTACGTATACTACGTTTAGAGTTGGCACAAACGCTTTACACCGTAAGCGCGGGTAGCATCTTTATTGCACAGATTTCTAAAACAAAAGGCAGATGGAACGTGCAGAACACAGATCCTTAGGTCCAGAAAGCAAATATCAAACGCCAAAGCAAATACAAACTCCAGTCAGTACGAAACTGACTTCCATCTCGTACGGGAGTCTCGTGTGATTTTAAGTTTTGTACAAGATTATGCCGTCTTGTGGCTTCAAACATTGCAAACATTGTTCCCAAAAATAAGAAAAGGAAAGAAAAATATCATTTCATAGGAAAGTCTGAATATTTTTACTGCTTTTTGTATAATTTAGGCGATTTCATTTTGATTGATGAATAGAAACACAACACCTCAACGAAAATTGGTTAGTGTTCCTGTACTAAACTGAAATTATTTTCCCTAAAGTTAAGGTAAAATTTAGATTATGATTTTTTGAAGACTCGTAGACCAAATTATTTATGTACTTAAGTAGATTGTATTATTCTATTTTAAACCCTATTTTTATAATCGTAATTTTTTAATTTAATGTCAATCGATGCCTAGCACAAATCCACGTCATTACTAGTGTTTATAAAAATACTAATAATATTGATGAAAACTATAGTTATGAAGCAAGTTTTAATTCTTGTAAGTACTACTCGCCTACTTTTTTAAGCTCCACTATACCTATATAGTGGAGCTTAAAAAAATAGGCGAGTTCTTTTGAGATATCTAATGGTTTTAATCAACCTCATGTTATCTGGTCGAGTCAGTAGTGACATTGTCGAAGTTTTATACGGTGCTAATTTGTGCGTACATACTTACCCAAAAAAGATGTTGGGATCAGGCCAATCGCTGTTGGCACCACATTTACTGGCCTTGCTGCCAAGGTGGGTTGTAGGTATAAAGCGTTGCACTTTCGAGCTCCCTGTCCCACAAACTTGATTTTGGTTCTCTGAGTGGACGTGAGGCTGCTGTTCATTCTGTCCTGACTTTCTTTGTCCAAAATTGGGGAGAGGGCTGTTAAATGTGTACGTCAAAAACGCTTTAATTTGGTTGATCGTGGAGCCCCGTTGTCCGAAGTGAAGAATAAAATTCTTGACTTCTACAATTTTCTTTGGCAATGTTATGGCAGACCCACAAAATTATCAAAACAATCCTATGCTATCTTCCGTTGGCTATCAACTTGGTGAATCTTTGGCCATGCGACCTTCGCCCTGGCCATTCGCTCTATCATTTAACGTCTCTAGTCCAATGTAAACGTTAGGTATTTGGACGACGTAACTTTGGGTGGCGATGTGAATAATGTTCAACTGATTTACATAAACTCTTAGACGGTTTTCGTTGGTTTGTATCAACATTTTTTGAAAAGGTGAACTTTTCGTTTGCGACACGCGTCCAGACAAAGATTGGATAATAAACAAATTGAATGATCTGGCCCCCCAACATTAAATCAGTTGACAAAAATTGTCTGCACCTCCTGTGTTCACCGATATTAAATGAGTAGGTAGTTGCCACCTTTTGTCAAACATAATATTCAAAATTTCACAAGAAGCTCCGATAGAATACTCAAAATAAACACACACATGACTTTTACTATTATTCGGCGTTGTCTTTTTGACGTGACCACGTCTTATAAATTGGTTTGCCGGGTGACACTTCAAGAAACTGCGTTACGCTCCGCTCACGTTATGCGCTCACAACGAGAGCGAGTGAGAGGCACGCGTCCCTTCCACTCGGGTATGGTTAGCCCGCCTAAGAGCGAGAGAGACAGACATAAAAAGTGAAAGGCACGCGTCCCTTCCGTAAAATTATTTTACCACTCAAAGTCGTTGTCACATAAAACTTTGGCCCGTATACCGACTTTACAGGCAACCAATTTTTATTCCGAATTTTCTGTACGAATATTCGAATTCTTAGTTGCATGCTAAATCAAAATTCTTAACTTCATAGGATGGAAATAGTAATAACAAGAAATCCTTGCATAATATTTAATTGGTGTAATAATAAATTATTTCAACATTATAATATATTATGTGTTTATTATACGCGAAGATTTCCGAAGCTAAGACAACAATAGTGGGATTTTTTTTCTTAAGACTGGGAACATTACACGCACACCAACGTGAGTTATTTGACAACGTCGGTGAGAGCTGTCACGCATACATAACTAATTACTGGCCTCACAGTATCGTTCACGAAGGTTTCATCTGTTTAGAAATCTGTGCTTTATTGCCTTGTCGCTCTTGTGGAAGTGTCATAGTTTTGTCGCGGCACATCACTCTGTTACCATAGAAAGTATGCACGTAATCTGCTTACGATTGACACAAAGGAACCGTGTGGAAAATCTAACTCTATACGTAGTATATGTAAACTCTTCGGTTTTCTCGGTTTATCACTAGATGGAAATAATTAAAATACGAGAAAAAAATATTTAGTTCATTATCATTAACAATATTCTCATAGTCGTATATATTTAAATTAATTAATTTGAAATATTGAACATAATCCTATAGATATAATAAATGCGACAGTTAGTGAGTCGGAACTTCTCTGAACGGATTGGGTTGACATTTGGAACACAATTAGATTATAGTCTGAAATAGCACATAGGGAACGTGAACTATGCGAGTAAAACCGTGGGCCGCTGCTAGTAAATAAACAATAGGTATATACTAACGCCTGATTTTGAAACAAAATATTGAATTTTCTGCCATTATTTTTATCTAATAGCCAAGGTCTATTTCGCGCGCTTGACCGTCCTATGCAGATTCTATACTTGTTATGCAGATCATTTTCGTTAAATTTTCCGGTTAGGTTATGCTTTCTAAATGTTGAGATCGAATACGGGAAAAATGCGCTTTAAAATGTTAATTCGTGTGATTAAAGAATTGTCCTCTTTTGGAAGGATTTAAGATGGTGTTGCACAATAAAATGCGCCCTTTAAGTTTATGAGTGACCGGTGCCGCGGGAGAGGGCGGAGGCCAGTGAGGTTCTGCCGAAAGTTACTTTTACTTCTGGCTGTTACTTCACTTAATAACCCTGTAACAAGACTTGATTTTAAGTACAGATTAAAATCTGCAACGTATTTATCACAACTTTCCAAATAGTTTAACTCTTTAAATTTTGCGATTTGAACTCAGGTTACAAGCATTATGCAGGACTTACTCGCAATATTAATATTGAATAAATAAAATTAACAATAATAATCGCAATAAAATGATTTATACCAAATCCTATCATCCAGATCCCTCCAGTAATTTTTGCGTGAAAGAGTAAGAAGCACAATGAATACCTACTTACTCATCAATTTTCGCGTATATAATATTCGTGAAGATTAAATCGGCTATCTGTTACTCGCAGTAAAAGTTTTGCTTTTGGTTTAGTTATCCAGGTTGTCCAAATACAAATCCAAATATAAAAATCTTTATTGCTGTTTGTAGGTAAGATAAGGTGATACAAAACATTTAAATAATTGACCCATCCATACAAACTGGCCTCTTCTTCTAGTGGCATGCAATATGTCTGGCAACACAGTATCCATTGGTCTGAATTTATACAATGATAATAATAGTCAGCTGATAAAGTCTTCATCTTCTTTTTTTCATTTTTAACTTTTAATCGGTTAACCAACAACGTTAACGGTTAACAAGGTTGATAACTACACTAGTGCTCGTATTATTTATTATGGTAACTATATTTATCGTGATTAAATGGTGAAGCGAGTCTTCGATACCATATAATATTTTCTATTTATATTTATATTTTTTTTTGGATATTTTCTTCGACAAATTGGGCAATTTGAGGGCCGAAGTCCCTGCCTGTATTAGTTTATTAGCTTAAACACGTAATGTGTTGGT
This sequence comes from Ectropis grisescens, assembly GCA_017562165.1. Classification (NCBI taxonomy): domain Eukaryota; kingdom Metazoa; phylum Arthropoda; class Insecta; order Lepidoptera; family Geometridae; genus Ectropis; species Ectropis grisescens. The sequence goes on along the minus strand of CM029769.1, from coordinate 13,640,454 downwards.
TTTTATATAAATGTAAGTTCCATGTTTAAATTGTAAATAAATAAATAACCGCCATATAGCATAAGGATGAGCAGTTCTCACTGCTGGGACTCAGAGCCTTCTCTCGGAAGGAGAGACTCAAAGCCATAATCCATCACGCTGGTGTAGTACGGGTTGGTGCATGACGCATTACCTCAAAAGATTCTAGGAACATGTCGGTTTCCACACAATATTTTCCTTCGCCGTGTTTAAGTTAGCGGTATTCTGCATATGACTTCGAAAAGTCTGTGGTGCGCGTGGGATTCAAACCAAGGGCTCTGTATCGGCAGCCGTTGTCCCGACCAGCCGTAACTTAACCGCGTTAAATATCCTATAGGTAATTAACATTATTTCAGTAACATTTATTCATTTTACTACACACAAATTGTTGCGATGATAGCTTCCCCAATTTCACAATAATACATATCAAGTGAAAAATCGGCATGTAATAAATTGTGCAAACAATAGTGTTGCGAAAAAATCCGGAATTTATGACAACGACAGGTCGATTTTGCTCTTGTGAGGAGAACGAGACAAGTGGGACTCTAATAATTGCGTTGCGACCGGAGTAGAGACATTTGCGTGTCCGTGCCGGTTACTGACCATCTCGAGCTTTTGGGCGTTTCTTTGTCATCGACGCTCAACTTTGGCACATATATTGAGTCTAAGGCTGAATTAGCCGCCAAAAAAACTGGGTGTCCTCTCAAAGGTGCGAAGATACTTCAATTCTGAACAGTTGCTCACGTTATACAAAGCACAGATTCGCTCCTGTATGGAGTACTGTTCGCACCTTTGGGATGGATCGGCTAAGTATCAGCTGGGGACTCTGGAATCTATTGAGAGACGTGCCAAAAGACTCATAGGCAATGACACTCTTGTGCGTAAAAGACTTCAAAGTCTTGATCATCGCCGCAAAATCGCTAGCTTATCGGTTTTTTATCGGATACACTTCGGAGAGTGTGCAACTGATCTGCATGATCTAATACCACCTTGCCCTTTCTTCTATCGGACTTCTCGTTCCACAAAAGGGCGACATCGTTTCATGGTTGATGTTCCAAAAACGCGAACGAAGAGGTTTGACTCCACGTTTGTGATAAGAACGTCTAGGTTGTGGAATGCGTTGCCTGAGTGGGCTTTCCCTGATGGTTACAATCTTGGTGTCTTCAAATCGAGAGTGAATCGGTTTCTTCTAGGTAAGCACGCTCCATCGTAGATCTCATCATCGCTTAACATCAGGCGAGATGGTGGTCAAGTGCAAACCTATTATAGTTAAAAAAAAAAAAAAAAAAAATTTGAGCCAGTATATTATGTCCAGCTAAATTTAGTAGTTATTTTTATTCATAACAACGCACAACGATTAATATATCACATTTTACTAAAACAGAGTGAACAAAGACTGTGAAAGTGACTGGCCCTAGTGGCTTAGTTGGTAGTAGCTCTGCCTGCGAAGCCGAGGGTCGTGGGTTCGATCCCCACCCAGTGCAAATATTTGTGTGATGAATTCAAATGTTAGCACTGTGTCTGGGTGTTTCTATGTATAATAAGTATGTATTTAAAACTATATATAAGTATTATATCAGCTATCTGGCTGCCATCACACAAGCTTTGCTTAGTTTGGGGTCAGATGGTGTTGTGTGTGAATTGTCCACCAATATTTTTTTTTAAAGACAAGCAAGACATGTGCGTAATGGTAAACACATTTGATAATAATAATATATCGTATACAGGGCTTTTTAAAGGTAAGCACGTTCCAACGTAGACGTCGCTTAACTTAACATCAGGCAAGATGACATTCAAGTGTAAACCTATTGTTGTTAAAAAGCACACCAAAAAACGAGAAGATTTGTAAACTCCGTTTTTGAGGAGCTTTTGTGCTTCAATTGTATGCTTGAATGTGTCTTATGAAGCTAGTGTACTGACTCGCCGTACTGCGATTGAACCAGATCTTACATAATGGTGAAATAATTCTCGGTCGCGACGCGGATGAAACGTACCCAAACCAAGGCCCGTTGGAGTATTGCTCGGAGCCCATACTATGATATGTTATTGATTTTTATTCCAATATATATTTGGACTTGACCACCATCTTTCCCAATGCAATGCAATGCAATGCGGTTTCCGTTGTTTTGTGTTGTAGCGTCTCATTAGCAAAAAGACACAGATCAGCTATTTATTGTGGTTCAGATTTAAACAGAACACACTTCTTAATCTATTCAAAATAAAAGGAAAGACAGAAATAAGTTCGTCTTCCTTCCATAGAAAAATCAACGAAAGTTAAAATACATTTAGACACACACATTTATTTTTTGTAATGTTCACTAAAATGTAACTTCAGTTGAAATGGCGGTAAGACGTTAACTTTTCATGTACTTACCCATTACTTAACAATTTTATATTAAATTAAAAGTTAAAATCCCCAACGTAATTTTGTATAATTTTATGTCTATAAAGCAAAATAATAAGAATTCCCAATATGCATCTAAAATTTCAACAGAACCAAATCAAAATCGGTTTATCCGTTCGGGAGCTACGATACTGCATACAGGGACACATATACATGTCAAACTTATGACACTCAAAATAGCTATTTACTACATTGAAGATTATATTTCTATTTAATTCATACTATTGACCACCTTTAACTTTATCAGCTTAAGCTACAGTTCACATTTAAAAAAATGCATATCTTGAGTACGGGTTGAATTTAAAAATAATTGCAATAAGGGTCCATAGTACGGGCTCTGCTCCAATTTATCACGCGAATTGCGGTCCACAGCGGGGTTTCATTATTTCTGGTAAAAGTGAAAAAAAATCCAGCGCGGTTAATGTCAGCACTGTAGGATTACCATGCGTTTGTTGATTATATACACTTGTTCATTTGTATTAGTACAGATAAGTAATAAATGTAGATAAATAAAGTTATTTTCGGTTATCAGTATTACAACTATCGAAAAAAAATAACAAAGTTGTAATCTTGTACATATCTTGGTCAAAATGTACCCAGATACCTATGTAGAATAGATAGTATTGGCTAGATACCAAATTTTCCAGTACAAGATAATTTATATTTATTTATTTTGGGGAATTTAGATATCTGATATGTATCATTTATAATAAGTATGTATTTAAAACTATATAATATGTATGTATTACATCAGGTATATCAGATATCATAGTACAAGCTTTTTTTAGTTTGGGGTCAGATAGTGTTTTGTGTGAATGGTCCACCAATATTTATTTATTTTATAGGGTATAAGATTTAGGTTGTACATGCACTAGAAACTTGAAAAGCAGTTGAGCGATGTTAAAATAATTCCTTAATCAGTAGCTTCAGTGGAGTTAAGAAAATAAAATGATTTTATTGGTGAATTTACGAACTAAATGATGCGCTACTGCTTTGTCTAGTATCGTAGCCGAGAAAACGTTAAAGAAGCGTGGACACTGGACATCTATAGTCAAAGTGAATCAAGGTATATCTTTTGAATGATTAAGTTCATACATCATGGTTCTACTACCCCTCAAAATAATTAATCGAGGCCTCCCAGTAATAAACACGAGCAAATGAGCCCCTCGCGAGACTCCCACGGCGGTTCGGGCTCCGAGAGACTCGAAGATTCCCAGTTATGCGGTTCTGGGTGGCTCCGGCTACATTTGACGCGCCGCGAGGTACATTTGGTACTCGGAATTATTTTAATACAAGTGAAGATCTTCCTTTTTATAGATCATTAATTTTGTATTTTTACAGTTGCGTTTGCTTCCAGTTGCTACTGACTCTTACATTATTGATGATTTTTTCTTAATTACATAAGATACATATTGATATAAGAGCACTATGATATGTCCATAGCCGCGCTTGCATGAACATTGAACATAGTGCTGACATTAACTCAATTTGACAATGAAAAGTTGGAATTAAAAAACGTAGAAAGTATGTTTTCCAAGAAAAAATATAATACTATTACAAATTAGTTAGTAGTAGTGTCTCTAAGTCAAGCAGACGGACCTGTCATTGAGGTCATCTGAACTAAAGAGTATAACTTTCAATATGATATTATTATAATACGTTTTTGTTAGCTATAGGCGATGGATCTATAACCTATACGTTATTTTTGAGTTAGTACTTCCGAGTATTAATAGTATTCTCAAGTTTAAAATTCAATTTAAAGCAAATTGTAGATGAATGGCTAATGCTTCTTATTTGTCTTGATATATGATCTATAGTACTTACAATATGCAGCTTATTTAAGCAAGGTAAGATGCTCTACTAGGACAAGTATAAGTGTATTAAAGTATAGTATTTAATTCAATTTAGTGTCTATTGATATGTAGAAAGACTTTCTTTTATCACCACATGGGGCACACAACAAATAACAAAACTTCTCAAGGAGAGAGTCCCCGAGAGAGTGTGAGAAGGACCCGAGTCCGAGCAGTGAAATATACTTCTCAAATTAATATTTAATACTAGTTTTCCATAAAAGTAGTACTAGTATTCGTCTACAGAATTTATTACAAACTTATTCCAAATAATTTTCTATTCTTTTTTCATACTCTACATACTCTTTCATACTCTGCAATAATCCAGAGAATTTTCTATTATTTTTTCATACTATATCTAGACTCTATCTGCATTGCTAATTTCACCTGACACTTTTTTGTAGTAGTATGATTGTGCTATAAAAAAACTTTCACATTTACAACATTAGGATTAGGATTTATTCTAGAACTTGGCGTATAATATTATGTAATATAGATCATTCACTTGTAATTCACTCGCCTCGACCCCACTCATAATTTATTCAGTAACATGATTATTAAAGGTTGTTAGAGATGTGACAGAAGATATTTGTGGGTGTAAGCCGCTGCGATGTCGTAAGGTGTCATTTATTGCTTGTGAGCATTCTCAAGGGCGATGTGCTGTCCGACTTGTTTGTAATACGCCTTATAAATATAAGGATTTGTGCATGTTGGTTTTATTTTGAATGTATAGCCAGTAAAACACAAAATAATCATTTTAATCGATTTAAACAAAATAGAACCGTTTGAATAGAATCGATAAACAAGCAAAACGGACCTCAAATATATGTTAAACTTTATTTTGCAGAAATAGAAAACTCTTTGTTGTGAAGTTATGATACAAACACTTTTGAATTAGTACCACAAATCGTGGCCTTATTGTTGACAGCTATCTATTCAATTTTTGAAAATTACATATATACAAAGTAAATTCGTTCATACGTTTTCGTATGTGCAAGGTTAGTCGGAAGGGAGTAGAATTTATAAATAATACTGCAGAATACAAATAGTATGATAATATATATTAATGTATTTATTATCTAATAATAAATTTAAATTATAAATGTACCAGTTACTATTTAGGATCTACTAGATATTAAAAATAGTAAACGAAAAATGAATATTTGGACACAAACTGCATTGGATTACTTAAGCACAAGTATTATTTATTTCACACATATTTCTATAAATTCACTTAAAATTTAAAATGTAAACAAGCTTCGAAATTAAAATTCTACAATTAGAACGCAGTTCATTTTAATTACGCCCTACTGCAGGATTCAGGTTGCAACTAAAAGTTGTTAACTACGAGTACATACCACCATTGGTAGAGCCATCAGTTTAGAATTGTATTGATTGAATCTCCTGAACAGATATTTACTAATATGTACTGCACATATTTATCCAAATACACTATTCTAGTGTAATTTTAAACTGAAGATGGTTTTAGTGTTTTCTGAGCTAAAAAAATATTTTCAAAAGTGATGAAAACAGATTAAAATATTCTCAATATTAGGTTTCGTTGGTTTTTAAAACTCAATGAATATAATTAAGATAACTATGGTGCCTTAAAAAAATTGTACATATACAAATCTGATTTGTCCAAGGGGATCATCTAGATAGCGTTTTAATTTTATTATTTGTATATTTGAATTTGAAGAGTCCAAATCACTATCACTACTTGCGCACGCGTGCATTTCTCATACGGTCTTGTGACTTGAATATCTGACCCCCCCCAAACAAAGCTGGATCCGCTCTTGGGCTTGTGGTTGCTATGTTAAATGTAGTATCATATCATTTATTATCATCATCATTCACGTACCATTATGCTAATTTATACCAAAACATGTCTGTTTTCTCTATTCAGCTCTATGATCCGTCGTGTCTAGGAAAATAATAAGAATTTTCCTAGAAGGATGTGAGGTTGCTATGTTAAATGTAGTATCATATCATTTATTATCATCATCATTCACGTACCGTTATGCTAATTTATACCACAACATGTCTGTTTTCTCTATTCAGCTCTATGATCCGTCGTGTCTAGGAAAATAATAAGAATTTTCCTAGAAGGATGTGAGGTTGCTATGTTAAATGTAGTATCATATCATTTATTATCATCATCATTCACGTACCGTTATGCTAATTTATACCACAACATGTCGGTTTTCTCTATTCAGCTCTATGATCCGTCGTGTCTAGGAAAATTCTTATTATTTTCAAATTTAACATACACATAGTTTTGGACAAAAAGCAGTTGAAGTAGTGCTTCATTGTGCATTGGTCCTTATAGTTGTTGACGCCTGTCTAGGGAGGTGCTACATGTTCAATGTGGTAAATATTGATGTATAAAAAATGACACGATACATACTTGCTTATCATGCAGGTTTACTGGTTTCTTGAATACTTACGATGGCTGAGCCTGGGGCGATTTAGAGCGTCTGAATGCGTTTATTGCGCAATAAAAATGTGACTAGTCAACTTATGCCTTTACGACTAGAAAAATATGTAACTTGGATTACTTAAATTATTTCTTCTGTTAACTACAAGGTCAACAAAAATTCTAATAAGAAACTCAAAATTTCATTAAATATTTCCTGTACGAGATGTAATAAAGTGAGTTAGTTAATCGATAACAACGTCGTAGTGAAATAGATAAGAAAAAAGAGGAATAGTGAATAGTGTGTCATCATCGTATGGTATTATTAACCAAAAAACACAAGAGAGACTATTAGCTAAAGTGGGTATACTTAATTTATGTATACTTAATAATTACTTATGGCGTAATCTTCTGGGGATGCTCTACAGACTTTCAAAGAGTCCTTAAATAAAGAATAGAGCTAAAGAGAGTATTAGCCAGTGCTAAAAGCTGCAGAGAATATTTTAAACATTTTAAAATTCTAACACCTGTTTCATATCATATACAGTTATAAAGTACACTAGGTACAATCTTAATATCTAAATTTGAGATAGTTGTGTTGCAAGATAGGAGACCGGGACTGAAGGCTAATTAATTAAAAAAAAAATTAATAAAAGCCTAACAGGCTAATTATTGCAAAAAAGACACCACTGCAGATGGGCTTGTACAATAATTTGCGCGATAGTTTTAAGGAAATCCCAAGTAACACAACTTTTATGAACAAAGTTAAGCAACTTCTATTAAAATGAACGCTGTACAGCATTAAAACTCTTTAAATTTATTATGTACCTACTTGTGCACTCACACAAGTAAAAAATATCAAGATCCTGTGTAACATATTTGATTGAACTGTGCCTTTCTGTTATTTTACAATTATTTTTTTGCAGTCTGTTGAATTGCTTTTGTATCGCATAACCAAATTTTACAAGTATACATGTACTGCCCCTTTACAGCAACATTACATTAATATTGGTTAATTGTTTGATTTGCCTATTTTCAATATTACTACTACTATTATTTGTATGATTTTTGACGAGATATACTCTAAGCCCTGTTACTCATTGTTTTACAACTCATTAATGTAGAAAATGATAATGGAATGTTTTAATATGTCAATAAAAATATTTTATTCTTTTCTTAAATAAATATACGTTGCATCGTTGCAGCTTTGCAAAAAGACATGGACAGGATTATTTCAGAACGAAAGAAAAGTGTCATAAGAAATGCACAGTGTCTGGGTGTTTCTATTTATAGTAAGTATGTATTTAAAACTATATAAGTATTATATCAGCTATCTGGCCGCCATAATACAAGCTTTGCTTAGTTTGGGGTCAGATGGTGTTGTGTGTGAATTGTCCACCAATCCATACTAATATTATAAATGCGAAAGTAACTCTGTCTGTCTGTCTGTCTGTCTGTCTGTCTGTCTGTCTGTCTGTCTGTCCGTCTTTACCGCCTAAACCAACCAACAGATTTTGATGAAATTTTATACATAGATAGAATAGATCCCGAGAAAGGACATAGGCTACTTTTTGTTCCGAAAAAAGGGTTGAAAGGGTTAAAATAAGGGATGAAAGTTTATATGGAAAACTTTGTCATTGTTGAAGGACTATGAAACTTTACGTCTAGATATTTAACACGAAACCATAAAATGTATGTTTTAGCAGTTTTGTAGTTTCGAACTGTACCTACGGGGGTGGAATTGGGGGTGAAAGTCTGCAAGTTCAATATTATTGAAGATAAAACCATGAAACTTTGTATCTAGACACTTGAAATGGAGTCGATAAACGTTTGTTCCAGCAATTTTATAATTTCTAACTATACGGGGATACTTATATAACCGCTTGATACACTGGCCGCTTTTCGCGTTTTACAAATTTGGCGGAAAACGGGTGTTAGGTTACATAAGTGCGGTGTTTATGTTTCGGCATATGAAGTGCCACCTTACTTTTACCCGTTTGAGCCATTTACTGTCAAGAGCGTTTCAAGACGCTTCTAGCGGTATCATTTATTTATAAATTCAAGATGGCCGCCGCTACAAAATGGCGGATAACGTAGGTTTTATCAATCCCATCAACATGGGTATCAAATGAAAAGGCTCAACAAGCAGAATACAATATACTATAAAAAATTGAAATCCAAGATGGCGGCCGCTACAAAATGGCGGATAACGTAGGTTTTATCAATCCCATCAACATGGATATCAAATAAAAGGGCTCAACAAGCAGAATACAACATACTATAAAAAATTGAAATCCAAGATGGCGGCCGCTACAAAATGGCGGATAACGTAGGTTTTATCAATCCCATCAATATGGGTATCAAATGAAAGTGCTCAACCAGTAGAATACAACGTACTATATAAAATTAAAATCCAAAATGGCGGCCTCTACACAATGGCGGATAACTTAGGTTTTATCAATCCCATCAACATGGGTATCAAATAAAAGGGCTTGACAAGAAGAATACAGTGCACTATAAAACCTCAATATTTAAGATGGGCGCAGCCACTAAATGGCGTATCAGACAGAATTTTTGATAGTCGACGAGATTTCCATGGTGTCTTATCAAATGTTATGCATGATGGACGCTCGATTAAGGCAAATTAAGAACTGCGAAAATGAGTTTTTTGGAGGAGTAAACGTATTACTTTTCGGTAATCTTTTACAACTGCCTCCTATAAAATGATCAGGAACACCTGTTTTCAATTCTATTACAAAATTATATACATGAAAGTAACTCTCTCTGTCCGTTACCGCCTAACGCCTAAGCCACTTAAAGAGTTTGTTACAATTTGGTGCACAGATAGACTAGACTTAGGAAAGGACAACGGCGACTTTTATCACAGAAAAGAGTTGAAAAGAGTGGAAATGAGGAGTAAAAGTGTGCATGGAAGGATCTTTGCACTCTTTGTATGCTATTTTAACCGACTTCAAAAAGGAGGAGGTTATCAATCCAGTTGTATTTCAATTGTGAATCAATTTAGATGGTTATTTTTTGGTTGGTAGATTATAGTTCAGAGGTGGTCATATAAATTTTATCGAAATCAGTGGGGCGGTTTTTGAAATATGAGCAACAAACTAAAATTTGCGTTCATGTAATCAGACGATATATCTACTAATATCTACTAATAGACTCTAATAAAATTTGGTGGACCGTCCCAATATGATTTTAAATTAAAGTCTGTTTTTGATAAATTTTTTGAGAACATAGTTTTTTTTGTAATTTGCCGTGTAAATTGTACATTTATTAATAAATATAAAACTTTGAATTAGATCGATTTTGATTAGGAAACGTGAATTTGTATGGTAGTAGACATACGAGTAGGTACTGCCTCAATTACTTTAATAAATATGTGGCGCGGACGAAGTCGCGGGTAAAAGCTAGTATATATATAAATTTAAAAACGAAAGAACGCTAAGTTGATAAAAATATTTTTAAATCCTTTTTTGACGAATGACGAATTGAATTTATATTATTTGCCCGCATACATAGAACAATTACATCAGAATTGAATCTTGTTTAGTTTCAATATGGGCACGTAATAATTCAATCGATCTTAAATTGTAAAAACAATATACCTCTATACTTTATGTAATACATATTTCCAAAGCAAATTAGATATTATTATCATTGAAGGTTCGGCTTCAATTTGCTAAACCCAAATTATGATTTTTATTTGCTGAAACATCATGACAAAAAGTCAATTTTCGTTGTATTTCACATCACAAAACAGTTTGTAGTCTGCTCAATTAGCTTTATTAAACTACTAGATGCCCGCCCCAGCTTCGCCCGTGGTATATTATGTAGCACTCATCGGGATCCCGTACATATCCAACGGTGAAAGAATGACTGAAATCGGTTCACTCATTCCTGAGAATATCAATTTCAAACAAAAAACCTCTTCAGCAACCTGCTACGCCACCTGTCGCAAATTGGTCGTACCAACTCAGATTTAGAAAAAAAATTTAGCAAAGGTTTATATTCGAGGCACAGATTACTGAAATTCAATGACGCAATCTTTGACACATGCTGTCATGTGTCATGTCAAAGCACGAAACGTACGAAAACTCTCAAAAGGGAAATATTTTTTCCCGATTTTGTTACATTCTTGTTTCATGCTCCGCTTCAATTAATAGTAGAGTTATTTTCTATAGCCTAAAGCCTTCCTCGATAAATGGACTATCCAATAGAAAAAGAATCTTTTAATTCTGACCAGTACTTCCCGAGATCCTAGCGTTCAAGCAAACAAACAAACAAACTCTTCAGCTTTATAATATTAGTATAGATTCCCCGGTTATAAGTACAATAGATAACTAAGACAGATGACACGAAAGCTGTCGACTGGCAATTGACTTGATAAGACCAAAGTAACGTCAGTCAAGTCTGTGATATGGCCATGAAACGTAATATCTTAGCATGGATCTGTTTGCCTATGTTATGAAGATTTAACAGGAATCACTAAGATTGCAAAATATTTGTCAAAGTTACTTTCAAAGTTTCAAAATTTACATTATAAAAGGACATTAGGTTATTAGATTAGATTACTTATCGGTTTCTTCTAGGTAAATACGCTCTGTCGTAAACAGCATAGTCGCTTAACATCAGGCGAGATGGCTGTCAAGTGTAAGCCTATTCGTTCTGGGGTAAGTTTGCCCAATACAGACATTATCATGCTGCTATTTTGGCGTGAAGAATCCAAATTACTGCCTGGCATTGCAATGCCTTCGTCAGCCATAAACAAAACACGACTTATGTCTATGCAAAAGCTCTGTAGTTTGTTTTAATATTTCCCTTTTTTACAGTAAACTTTGGACATCACTAGCGTAAGAATAACGGGTAAATCTGTGTTCCTTCCACACTATCCTACAAGCTACAATTCGTACATATAATAATTGTTTTGCTACCTTAGCGAATATGGCGATCTACTATGGAGCGTTTTCTATTCTTCATTGTATTTAAAAGGATGTAACTCTGGTAAAGGTTGTCGTATCCATGTAAGCAATACGATACAAACAGACATAGAATGGAACGGCTCGATGCCAACAGTACTGACACCGGTAGCTGTGCTTTCTCACACACATCGGACCATAGCTCACTCTCGCAAACTCGTAAAAGGTTTTAACAACCACATTATCTCTTAAATAAAATGTAGTTTAAACACAAAATGAGAACAAGGTTCAATATTTTGTACCTAAAGGCGGTAATTTTCTTTAAACACGCAACTTTAATTTTGCCTCATTATTGGTTGGTGTGAATTCGGATTCATCGATCGTTTAAAGTACTTCTCATACTGCGTAAAATAAGCCTTTCGTTTTAGTATTTGGACATGACTAAGAGTGCACTAGAGGAGACCGCATCGTCGCCTAACTTCAGGGGAGATTGTTATCTCGCCTTTTAATAAGTTTGCACTTGACGACCGTCAAGTAGGTATTAGTGATAAAAAAAGTAGCAAACCACAAACAATCCTAAGAAATACACCGCCAACGACAAGCCACAAGGCTTGTGGCGAACATAGTAAAACATAGTAGTATTTTAGTAGTGGTTGGACTCTTGGCAGAGTCCGCATGGTGAAGTACCACATCTTTGTCAGCGATTCTACCGCTAAGCAGTAATGTGCGAACATTACTGTGTTCCGGTTTGAAGGGCAATGTTTCCAGAGAAATTACAGGGATTAGAGATGTCATATCTTAGATCTCTGGGTGACGAACACATTGCAGTGCTAGGACTCTTCGTGTTCCAATAGCTGCGTGTTATGTGGCAGGCATGTTGCTTACTTACAGGCACATGTTATGCTCGTCTTGTCACTGTTTTATATACAAAAAACAAGAACAAAATTAAAAATTTTGATTAACCCCCGACTACCTCGGATCTCGGATTTGTAATCTGTACAACATTCTGCTAGTCAAGCCCTTTCATTTGATACCCATATTGTGGTAGTAGTGAAAAAAATAATGTAATTCGCCATTTTGTGGTGGCGGCCATCTTGGATTTGAAATTTGTTATTATGTATTGTATTCTACTAGTCAAGCCCTTTCATTTGATACCCATATTGAGATAAGTTGTGAAGAAATATTTTAACCGCCATTTTGTGGAGGCGGCCATCTTGAATCGATATTAACCAAACATAGCTAAGAACATCCGCACGGATATCAACCTTCGAATAAAAAAAACCGCATTGAAATCGGTCCATCCGTTTGAGCTCTACGGTGCCACAGACAGACACACACACAGACAGACAGACAGACAGACAGACCGACAGACAGACAGACAGACAGACATCGACGTCAAACTTATAACACCCCTTTTTTTGGTCGGGGGTTAATAAACGAAGTGAAAAACTCTACACTTAGAATAGGTACTGCGTGGCACTGCATTGTTTTCGGCATATTTTTACTTTACTTCCCCAACAGGCTTCTGAGTTGCTATCTTATAAAAGAGGAAACAGGTGCTTGTGATTTTAAGATCCGAAAATGATTGGTGACTTACAGGCAATCTATGGGCGGTAACAAATGGACTAGAATAAGGAAAATAGTTTTTGTGATGTGACACACTAGTACATTCAGAAAAAATACGCCTTAGTTAGAGATTATAACCATGTGACATAACAAAATTCCAGATTAAGCACTAACTAAACGCACAAATAGCTTTGTAATTAAGAAAATCATTAATAATTTATTTTGTTTTATGAATAATTCTGTTAATTACCACATTTTAAAGCAATGGAGAAAGATTTTCGTTTAAGTCGGCCATTGAACTTATTTAAATCTCAATGTAAGGAATGCTGTGCAGATTTTGAGAATCGTTTGTACGATGATATACATCGTCCTACTCTTACCAGGAAATCATGATATAACAACATATTACTTCTATATTCAACATATTAAAAAAAGAAACTTAATAAAGACTTCTTTTTTTTTATAAAAACAGGCAATATTTAAGCGTTTCAAGAAAACAGAAAACATAATTGTTTGTTGCATAAACTGCGTACAAAGATGGTTTGCTGTAAAATACGATATACTAAATTTTATTTTGTAACAAAAATAATTACATTAGACAACTTTACGACATGAAATGATTTTCTCGATGAATATATTTCATAATACATGGGCAATATATTTAATTATCGGTGTATATCTTCAAATTAACTTAACAAAATCGAGTACATTCTGGACATATTTCTATATTCTGATACTAGTCATTGCTGTAGGATACCCTGTGTTGCAATGACTAGTGCTCTTCCAAAGTTCTAATAATGATAATTAACGAAGTGTTAAAGTAACTTTCTAAATTAAAACAATATTATTGAACAATATCATGGGTCCATTCAAGAAAATAAATTAGGCGTTGTGAAGTGGTAGTGAATGTGGTGTGTGTGTATGTATGTGGTATGGTATGTGTGAGGGTGAGTGTGTGTGGAATGGAAGGGTGTATACAAATGTGTGCAATGCAATTGGATGTAAGAATGTTGCATTATTTCGACTACTAGGTTAAGGATTAATGAGCAGTATACGTTGCGGGAGCTCAACGTCACATACAAATTCAATCTAGCTGACAATTCTTATTAAATCTTCAGTTTCTCTGTATTGTAAGTTTTTCAGGTAGGACTTAATTTTGTATTTAGAGTTATTTATTGTTTTTAGTTTTTTATTTAATTTTGTATATTTATACGATAGTTGAATCAATTTAAAATATGGCCTCATTGGTATCAATTTACATATGTAATAATAATAAAATAAATAACATTTATTCCCCAAATAACCCACCCCGAACCGTTCCCGGTTCAAAACTGATGTTGCAAATTTTTTTTTCCAAACTAATAAAATTTCTAAAATAATTAGTTTGAGACTCTTCCAAAGTGGTAAAATGTGCTCCCGAACAGTAACTTTTACAACAAGAGAACAAAAGTAAAAAAAAAAAAGATTTATGTTACATTTATTACATTACCAAGTAAACTTTCAACGATAATTGGTTTGAATGAGAACTATGAATTTATAGCGTATTAAAATAATATGTTACTTACACATAGTTTCATTTTAATACGTCATAA